>KE598570.1:702643-817083 GCA_000444155.1 Cladonia macilenta KoLRI003786
TTTGATAATTCGATCCTGTTTGATAATTTGTCGCTCCTCGATCTTGGCCTCGCCCTTCCTGACCTTTACGGTAGGCATCATGACCTTGCATATCACCATCGTTCCACTTGCTTCTTATCGGCATTGTAGAAGTTTGAAAGGCTTTTCTTTTAATGATTCCAGCGATTGATGTGCTTCGACGAGGGTTTGGGGTTAAGGTGCTATTTGTTGGCTTGGGGGATGCGATTTGAATGCTGCCTCAAAGTTGCCATATCATCGTGAATATGGAAGTCGTGGTCCTGTAGATGATGATATGCTGTTGATGTGCAGAGGCTGATCGACAATGATGGCTGCAGCTAGGGATGCAGCTAATTCTAGCAGGACTAGTGTGTTACTTAAATAGAGTCTACAGATAATTCATGTACTTTACTCTATATTCGGCCACCGACAAAGACCCAATAGTATTATATAGCTTGCTGGGCCGTGCAGCTTGCTAAATCACGGTATATATTAGATCCCCCTGTCAACATTCGGCTCCTGCGCTGCCAGAATTGGCCCTATGTCTGACCTTTCGGTTTTTATAGCATTCCTTTGACTTTCGACATATATATTTGACAGAAGTCCAAATGCCCGCTATAAATAGGAAAATTAGATCAACAGTCTTGTTGACCAGGAAGCCAATTACAAGAGTTCTAGTAGAAGCCTTCTCGTCCTTTTCCGATTTTGGTAGCAGGCCAATGGTGCTGGCGTTTAGACTCAGGATAATTATGGCTATGGCCAGCAGATTGAGTCCAATGAACGCAACGAGATTAACATTAGTGTAGTCCAGACTTTTGAATTTATAGATTCCACACAGATGGCCCTTAGCTACGTCTGGTGTTCTTTCCTTGTAACCAGGCCGTTGGCGATCTTCGCCCGTGGCGATGCCAAGAGCGTCGTATTGGACACGCGCAAGGGATGTAGCAAACAATTGGCTTGCTTCGATTTGCCATTGATTGGACGGTAGAGGAACGGATACAAATTGGCTAACGCTCTCTTGAGCTAAGAGCGCAGTACCTAATCGCCATTTGATAGAATCGTAAATGTTAGAATTCTCTAGAGACCACTTCATGAGCCAATACGCACGCGGCAACGACTCCTGTGCCGGTAGGGTTGCAGTCATCGACCAGCAGTGTTTCCCATCTGGAGAGCAAACTTCGCTCTTGTCAACGCATGCGAGAACTCTAGCTCGAGAATCAGAGTTGTAGTAGAGTGGGTCCCGTCGATTTTCAAAATAGCGTGGTTCGTCGGCATAGAAAACGGGATCAAAACTTCGCTCAGTGTGATATATGTGCATCGAGGAGATAAAAATTATGGTGAGTGTGCTGCCGATCGGCTGTCTGAGCTCAGCTATTGGTTGCCAGTAGTCCCACTCAGGGTAGAGTGACGAGAAGTATGTGCTGTCACAGATTAGTTTCTTCAACGCATCACGAAGGATATGTGGTCTTGGTCAAAGAAAGCCTCAAATCTCACTTCACAGAATAGACCGGCACAAGCCAATCGAATGGTCGGCCAGATGTATTAAACGTATACTCTATATCGTCCTTTCGACCATAATAGTAATGGTAATCTGTGTTATCCGTGCCTTCAGACGATACAATATAAGGCTTCGACATGTTCAGAGGGGAGCAGCTTGTAGTGCGTCGAAACTTGTGGGTTACAGGAGCATTGACACCAATGACACTAGCATCAATGAGACCAGTGTCGAATGACACAGCCGAATAAAGGCCACCGGAGCAAAGCTCGGATGATGCGAATGGACACGGTTGATCGGTCTTGGTATCGAACTCGATACTTTGATTGTAGAAAATTCGGCAAGAGAAAGGATCGTCAGGGTTTGGTGCATTGTAGCAAGTCCGTGCGTACTGACTCGCACGCGCTTCTTTCTGGTAATTGTAGAGATCATCACGCTCAGCAGCCTCGTCGCCCGCTTTATCGTCGAATTGCCAGATCCCACAATATTGCGAAGGTGCCAAGCCAGCTCGATCTGATGCAATTTTCGCCGAGAACGTGGACGCGACGATGTATCCGACGAAGAGGCCAAAGAATATTGTCAGTAATACAACCACCAGTATATCCGGAGACCGTCTTTGTTTCTTCAGACGGTCTAGACTAGATCTGATGAGTCTCGACGCAGCCTCCCGACTGTCTCTAGAATCATCAAGGTTATCTGAGATAGTCTCAGTCCCATACTGGGACTGTCTTATATGACCAGGCGCGGGATTGACTGTGCCTCCATTTTGTAGCCCTGGCAATCGAACGTTTTGCTCACTTGAGACAGCAGCAGAAGGTCCGGATTCTGCATCACGAGAGTTGAGATGTTCGTCTTCTCCCGGGCTTGATTTCTGACCGTTCCCTGATGGGGAGCGCAGTAATGATGTAGTAACTCCATGTTCTCCAGACGGGGACTCCGAGGTGTTCAACCCTCTCCACGTCGCTCCCACCCAGAGCAGGAAGTTGTTCAGAATCTTGAACACATATGGATTGGTTATTGTCAGGCTCGCAACGACTACACCTAGCATAAAAGATGAATAGAAGTCAGTTGCAAGGACTTGACATCCTAGCGTTGAGCCTCATCAGCAAGGTGGCATCATCATAGTTAAATTGTCCGCTCACTATTTAAAATGGAACGGTTGTAGTCTAGCCAGAAGCCCAGTCGCGCGTCTACTGCAATTGACATCTTTTCGCCTCATCCAAAAAGGCCCCCACACGTGGACAGGATCTTTGCTGAGTCTAAGACTGAGTCTTAGGCCTTTTATATGAGAGGCCTGAGACATTGAACACGTCTTCAAAACTTATGACTGCGCCAATATAGAAAATTATCGCATTTCGTGATATTATGAGGCTTGTTGAGGCTGCAGTAACGGCGTGTCGCGATAGGTACCTACACAACCTAGTAAGCACTAGACTACGTTGGAACAAGTGAGGTCGAACACGCGCTGATTCGCTGCCTCACTCGCTCAGCGGTTCCCGAAATTTGTTACGGAGTCCTCTTCATATCGAATCTAACACAAATCACGTCTTACGAATTCGCTTATGTATAGAATTCACCCTAGTCACTTATTATCAATCTTTTATACGTGAATGGTACCTTTTCAATTTTGGCCATGGAGGAACATCGTGTCAACAGCCCCAATATACAAATATTGATGACGAAGGCAAGGCAGCAACGCTGGGTATCTTACAGCATCTCTGACCGAACGCCTTCGCTATGCTAAACCGCTGAAGCTTGAGATCGGTCTTCTCAGGCCTATCGCCGCAAGCGTTAAGCGATCAAGTCTCCGATCCTATGTCATTAGCTCCGGTCGTAAATCATGAGCTCCTGCATGTTCAAGCTCTTGGAACCTTGCCAGCAAAGTTATGTATAGCGCCGTGGCTCCCCACGTTCCATCGCACGTGCTTCAGCAGCTTAGAGAAAGCTTTTACAGAGTGTTCTAGTATCTCTTCTATACTCTGGGGACAGATTCCGCACATCCCTGCTATATATACTCCATAGACCATTTCTAGAGATCGTGTAGCATTCTCTGTGGATGGCATAAGCGAAATTTCAATTGGAGACTTTCCAAGGTTGGCTCACTGGTGTAAAGGGTTTAAAAGCGGTTATTATAAATCCACGCGTACCCTGAGACGGTCAACGAGGTTCACTGAGAGAACTCATAGTGGCGGTACAGACATTGCGCGTGACTGGTCTGGCGGTTGCCTCTGATCCAAGAAATTTGCATATCTTTTCTCTGAAGGACATCAACGTCGATACCTTCCCCATTCAAGAAGTATTCGTTCATCTTCGATGTTCCCTGATTTCGCTGCCCATATCGATCTTGTGCCCGGCCTTCTCGCCGATTGCGATCAGCGTTGTGACGCTGATAGTCATCATCGCTCTGTTGGGCCTCATACAAGCTCTTTAGCTGACTGCCGTAATCGCCTAGTGGTTGGCCAGCCACACCATTGCCAGCAGCAATATGCAGAGGCTGACCGTATTGAATTTGCTTCGGAGAATAGCCATTATACGGATTAGCGGGATATCTTGGGCCTTCACTGACACGGCTGTCCAAGCTTGGTGCAATGGGATGGTAGTAGTCGCGGTTAGCATCATAGTCTCCGGCATTTCCTACAGGATACTGGTCCGAGTACCCCGCGGCATCTCTAGGGTGTTGCGTGACGGGTGTGACGGAGTCTTGGTAATGGTACCGATGAGTGTCTTGACCATATTGGCTGGTGTAATCGCTCGTACGGTAAGGAGCTGAAGTACCAGGACCGAGTGAGCGAGGGTAAGCTGCGCTGTTTACGCTCATACTGACGCATGCACCGACAGGGAACGATGGGAGGTTTCAACCTGCAGTGTACGCCGCTAAAACCCCGCGCCAAGCGCGCTAGAATGTCCTAGCTGTTCTCCGGTTAATACTCCTTCTATCGAGGACTTTGCGAACAGATATACGAAGTAATATGCGTTTCACCCATAGATATCTCCATCCCTGGATGGCAGGAACTTCTATAGTATCCCTCTATACACCCCGTCGCTCATTTGTACCACCATGGCGCCAGCCATCGCCAGCCATCCATGGGACGGCGACGCAATCTACGGATAGAAAGGGTTTCTATCACTAACGTTGACACACGTGTAGAAGTATCCTATTATTATCTCTCACTATCCTGTCCCCGTCGTCATCCCTAGCTTCAATTAAGATTGCCTTTTTATAACGGAATATAAAAGATGGGAAGAGGCAGTATTGCGATCTATTAGAGGATAGGCGGCGATAAGGGGGTTGTGATCTACTAGATAATAAGCCACAACGGATTTCAGATGGTTGTAATAAACAGGTAGTGATGTGTGAAGCCAATCATGTTCAACTCCTTCGAGGGTTGCTTTTGCCGCTTCCGGCTGTCGATGACCCACTTTGTCAGCTTCAAGGGAAACATCGTCTATGAACCCGGCATGCTCTCTGGTGTTATGGAAGGCCGTGGGACGTCTTTGCTTGGCCCTGCCCGTTTACATACGTGGTTCGTCGACAGTCGCAGCCCACTTGTGGTCTAGGCTCATCGTCTTCCCTGTTGCTTCTACTGCCGAAGACATTTTCGCTCTGAAAGCTCAGGATAGTAGGTATCGGACTGAAAGAGATGAGTTCAACAAGGCAAAGGCAGAAGAAGACAATGACAATGAGGCCGAGGTGAACGATGAGCAAGTGTTGCGGTGCAGAATAAGACTAGCCCATATTGACATGAATCAATGGGCTGTTGGGAAGCTGCTTCGATCAATCTTCAACGCTATCTACATCTTCCCAACCGCCATAGCTTCAACCTCGAACAGCAGCTCCGGCAATGCTAGGCCGGCCACGTAGACTAAAGTATTCGGTGGCGGCTGCAGCTCTCCCCAAAACCTTGTATACAATGATTTTCTGACTTCCTCGTCTGCCTTTTCTCTAGGCCCAGCGACAATGTACAGTGTCACTTTGACAATTTCCTCCTTACCGCATCGAGCTGAGGCGAGACATTTACGCAGATTCTCCAGAGCAAGCTCGACTTGACTACCAAAGTCTGGTGTGATATTGCCTTGTGGATCTATTCCGACTTGTCCGGCAATGGTGATAAGCCTTGCAGTGTCGGAGATAGGAATAATCGCAACGTGACTGTAAGTTCGTGCTGGTTTGTGGATCTCCGGCGGGTTGTGGAGCTGCCTCGAGAACTGTGGCGCATCTTTTGTGGGCTGAGCGGTTTCGGTTTGAGCTAGTGACTGCTGAGATGTGAGAAGCTCATCAGACATGGTATGAGATCTCTCGAGGCTCGTGGTACTATTCTACTATTGCAGAGTGATTAAGAAGAAGGAAAAAGTAAAAGGCCCGCATGAACAAAGCTCAAAGATCAGCAGAAATTTGGAATAGAGCGAAGGACATGGAGTCCCCAAGACGACCAAATACATAAGCGCTAGAGGGGCGTATAGGTAATCATGGAGCAGTGTACTAGTCGATTAGTGGTTAACGTGATTTCCGCTCACCATGAATAATCAAAAATTACAGAATTGTCCTAATAGACATTCATATATCTTATGACACCTTTCACCTGGCCCTTGGCTTTACAATGACATTGAAACCAACAGGTCTCAAGTTAAACCAGCCATCCTGTTTCAGTTGATAGCTTGGGTCGGCCATTTCGAAATCCACGTCTTTCAACAGCGTGACAAGCGTAATCATATTCCACATCCATGCGTGATTCTTACCATAGCACACGCGTTTACCATTTCCGAACCACTTTTTGGCACCTTCAGGCAATTTCTCGAACGCCTCGCCTACCATTCTTTCTGGTCGGAAAGCCTCGGGCTCTTCGAACACAGCCGGATCGCGGTTCACACCATGTAGCACAATGATCATGGTCTGCTTGGCCGACACCTCATATTTGCCTCCACCTAAGAGAACAGGCCCTTTGGTTTCTGGTAGCGGCTCAATGTTAAACCCAGGTGCTGGCGAGGCCAAGCGCAGAGTTTCTCGTACAATTCCAGCACAATACTGCAGACTTTCCAAATGATCATGCGTGAACTCGCCATTGCCGATGACGGAATCAATCTCCTCTCGGGCTTTTGATATACATTCAGGGTTTTTGAGAAGATAGTAGATAGCGCTTGAGATAACGCAGGGTGCGGTACTAGATCCAATAGGCATTGTCACGATCTCGTCAACAATTTGCTGGTCATTCAGCGATTGCCCAGTTTCGGGGTCTTTGGCGTTCATCATGATATATAGCATGTCTTTTCGATCTGTTGGATTTGCCTTTCGATATTCGACACATTCTGCAGCATACTTGCGCATAGTTTTGGAAGCTTTCTCGAACTTGGACTGATAAAATAGCGAATTCACGAATTTGGGTCTGGTCGGTCTTTTGATCGCTTCTGATGTGGAATCGTTCATAGCTTTGATCATTGGTGATTCTGGTCCCTTCAGATTGTTGAGCTTCCTGCCGTAGAAGCAGAGGGTGGTCGTTTCTATGTCTAGTCGATTCAATTCGCCGATTGCTGAAACAGAAGAACCGGCGCTCAAGCCCCGCCAATTTTCAGTCAGTTCGTGAGCACAGTCGCGGACTTCGGTGAAACACCCAGCAACAGCTTCTGGACTCATCAAGGGAGCCAAAATTCGATGATGGACACCCCAGATCGCCTCAGTCTCAAATGCGGTGAAAAGAGAAGCATGCACTGCATATCGGATCTCTACTATTGGACCACCGACATATTTGCGAAACCGTTTCTCATCACAGAGTTCTTCGCAGAGAGCAACACTGCCTACGAAGACGATCTGTTGGCCCAAGACCGTTATCTTAAAGATCTCGCCTGGTAAAACAATATGAGCTCATGAACACGGCAGACCGAGTGAGAATAGACTGACCATACTTTTCCCACAGCTTCTGCAATGACACCCAGGTATTGCTCGGATCTAYGTCGAAGATGTTTCCCACCAAGGGTATACCTGATGGCTGTGGGATTGGCGTAGTCATCTTCCTTTTGTATTATGATCTTCGTAACAAAGATTTCGTGGAAGAGGTTGCACGTAATGCAGAGGAAGTTGTAAGAGGGACGAAGAGGAGGTGGGGTCGTAGCATGCATAAAGCCATCGTTGGCCCAAGCTAAGGTACGTTGCTGAATCGGACATGTTCGGCCAGCAAGGATGTGAAGATTCTAGTGGATATATACTCGAACTATAAGCGGGAGGCCACCTTAGGCCTATGCTAAGGAGCTTAGAGGGTCCCATAAAACCCCCAGCGATCACAAAAAGAAAGAGATTTGATTGGGAGGGGGTTTGTTCTGTTTGGGTGCCAGTTGTCAATGCATGCCAATTAGATAGAGATAGCCTATAAGGCCCCGCTGTACCCCGGAGGCGCTATCGGGACGTACCTTACCTTACCTCTAAGGTTAGTTAGCGCTTTATGTTTCGAAGGATCTCAGAGCCCCACACGTGTAATACGGACGACTGTTTGTAGGTTATGTTGGTCGTGAAGCTACTTGACCACAGGGTTAGTGTATCTGACATGTTAGGAAACTCCGACGCCACCAGGGAGTTTTCGGTGCAGAAGGAAGTACTTCGATATAATTGCGATTGACGCATGTGGCATTGAAACCACAGTTTCACTTCATTCGTGCTTTCCAACGGCCGTCTCAGAGGGACCTTTGCATATTATAACTCCGAGCAGATGGCATAACAGAGAGTCTTTGTCATAATCTTCTCCACCGTCTTCATACGGGTAGAAAGCCTTGGGTAAAGGTTGCTCTACAATGTGTAGAGAAAAAAGGAATAATGCAGATCGATAGGCTTTTCTTATGACATGACGAGTGGAGTTGCCAACACGATTGCAATTGTTAAGCATCGTGGAAAATAGTGAGTCGAAGCCAGAGCTGGGTAGCTGGCTAAGAGTTCGAGCTGACCGAAGACCAGCAGACGTAGATATCAGACAGGACCCACTGGAAAAAAAATCGGCAGAAGTCGCTCTTCTGGGACTTCTCTTACGGTACAGTGATTGGAGCAACAACTGCCATCCCCTGTCCAGATGGCAATCCGACAGTTGGCACGACGCGTCCAGCCTTCGAAGCTTATCTCAAAAAGCTTCAACAGCAGATGGGCGATTCTTCGGCTCATATCTGCATAGGAAACAGCAACGTCCGTGCTGCTGTTGTGTACTGCAAAGGACATCGTTACGCCAATCCTCAAGTAAGTAATCAAGTCAAGATAGCTGTGCGGGCTAAAGGTGCTGCAGCGTGCTTTTTGGTGCCTACACATGGGTTGAGGATCTGTACGGGTCCGCCACCCTGTCACTTGAGGCCTGGAGTCACTACTCCTTGAGCTCGCCGTCTTTATGTATGAATAGGCCTCTGCGGCAATGTTCTTTTAGATCAGCCAGCTACCAGCGTCAGGCACCGTATGTTCCCTTGGAAGAGGCCGTTTCTTGGGGCGATGATTCATGGCTAGGCTGGTGAAGCAGAGCGGCTGGACAATTAAGGGGGAGTGCAAGGCACTCGCCTTGAGTCAGTCTAGTTTCTTGTAGCCAGCGGCTTGTGTTTCAAGATATGGAACGAGTAGCATGTTATTCATCATAGTCGTGCATGGATGGCTCGGAATAGAGATTTCTGGGTAGGAGACACAGTGGAAACCGGGGTGGTTGGCTTTTAGTAAGATACCTTAAGTCCCCAGGCCCACGCTACCCTCCGCAGAAGCGGCATCTCCCGGGCCAAAGCTCCCCGGACACTGACCCCGGGAACAGCTGCATCATCAGTAGCCCTGCCAAAACAACGCATCCGTAAACATGCCCTATCTCCACCCTTGAGTATCCTCCCTCAAGTCCGAGCACATCACATCAACTCCTCCCCCACAATGGCACCCTCCTCCCGCTCCCCCACTCCCCCCTCAACCAAACGCCTCCTCCAAGAGCTCAAAGCCAACACCTCCCAACCCTCCACCGTCCTCCAATCCCTCCACCCCATTTCCGAAGCAGACCTCCTCCACTGGGCAGCCATCATGAAAGGCGTCCCCGGGACCGCATACGAAGGTAAATAAACCAGTTCCCTCCCACACAAAACCCTCTGCAAGCCCGAATATCAGGAAATACTAACCTCGGTCCCCCCACAGCCGGTCTCTGGAAACTCGACATCCTCATCCCCCCCTCCTACCCACACGCCCCTCCAAACATCCACTTCATAACACCCATATGCCACCCAAACGTTCATTTCAAGACCGGCGAAATCTGCCTCGACCTCCTCAAAGACGCCTGGCTACCCACCTACACCCTCGTTTCCACACTCGAAGCTATCCACCAACTACTCGCGTACCCGGAGGTGGATTCTCCGCTGAATCTTGATATCGCGAATTTATTGAAGCAGGGGGATAAGGTGGGGGGGGAGGGTTTGGTTAGGTTTTGGTGTGGGGAGAGGAGGTGGGGTGGGGATGGAGGAGGGTGAAGGTAAGTGTGGAGGGTGGTGGGGTGTGAGGGCAAGGGTGGTGTTGGGGGGTTGTATATACGGTGGGAGGTTTGGGGATATATGGGGGCTGGGGTTTATGAGGATACGGACGGATATTGCATTGTGAACGGAAAAAGATTGCATAGCGAGATACCACGGTTGTTTGTGTTGAATTCTGATCTAGTTGCTACGATGTAGACGAGCAAGCAACAGGAAGACTGAGTGGCTTGTGAGATATGTTGTATGCGGGTCAATTATTGATACATAATATACATGAATTTGCGCCACTTCCACCCTAACTATGCTGTTTCAGCTTCCGCAGGCGTAACGCCGTTCAATGCTTGTGGTTGGATATCGTATGAGGGAAGAGGATCCTCCATTCTGATACCACTAGCGCCCATATCCCATGCAGCTTTTTCAATATTGCTTTCTACCATTGTCTCATCGACAGCCAATCTCCGCAAAACGGTCCGGATAAACTCTGCTAATATAAATAGTGCTTCCTCATCCTTGAGGTGCTCGTCATTACTACGCAACACATCGATACCATGCTCCTTTAAGACCTCATGACGCTGATTGGCAGTGAGCGCAAACGCCTGGATAATCTTCGCAGTATTAGGTTGCCGCTGAGGATTTTTTCCGGCTGGACGTCCTCGCTTCCTTCTCCGTCGGGCTTCTTCTTCGCCTACAGACATGCGGACGACCTGGAGACTGACCATGCGCGCGTTCGATTCGTCTGGGTAATAGCCAAAGGTTTCTTTCATCGCGTAGGCGGCCACTAGAGCGCCTTCGAGGTCGGAAGACTGGCACATGCATCGGAAGATTTGATCGTATATGCCTTTGTGGAATTCCTGTTGTACTAGCTTACGTTCACTGGGATTGGCTTTCATGCTGAGCAGTGAAATCCAATTCATCATTTCAGACATCAGTTCTCGCGGATTTGGGAATTCCTCTCGGCGGTTGCCTACGGCCAAGTCATCGATGTGTGCTTTCTCACAGTCCCAGAGGCAAATGAAGGTGTCCAGGTTCGGTATCTGCCATCCAAACATCTTCTTGTATTTGGTGAATGCCGCTCCGTGACGACCATGCCGTAGATCCAAATACATCAGATGATTGATGAAATAGGTATTGGGTTCCATTTCAGTCGCCGAAAGGGCGTCTAGAACGAGCTGTACATTGGTGTCCTGCGATCTACGCGTGTAATGCTGCAGGAGCAAACACATGGTCTCAATGGTCGCTGGTGCGACAGTCCGCCTGAGATGCACAGGTATTGAAGGTGGCTGGAAATCAGGCACGTTGGAGGTCTCAACTTTGTCAGCCTTTTGGCGCTTTTTGACGAGGTCGATCCGTTCATAGACCATAGCCCAAGCCATTTGCGCTGCTTTCTCCCTATTTCTATCAGTCCCGGATCGTAGCCAAGCCCCAATAATGCCATTCAAATGCTTGGAGTCGGGTCTAACGCCTCGCTCGTACATCAGCTCAATGACTGATGCGGCCGCATCGCTTGCACCTATGCTGAGAAGCTTGCTTATCCACTTCCCAAAGAAGAACTTGTTCTGGAATCTCTTTGGGAGAGTAGTAAGCCCGGTCAAAGCAATTTTGTTCAGATCTTCCACAGTGATGGCACTTGGGTCTATCTTGTTCATAAAGCCGAGTGATTTGCTGTACAGCTCTATAGATCCTTGATCGCTTCTTTGTCCAGTWAGCATCATATCCTTGAAGACGGCCAGGCCAAGATCGGCTCTCCCAGAATTTAGAAAGCTCAGAACAACATTATCGTAGTCGTCCATGGTGATATTACCACCCAAGCGCTCCTTCAATTGTAGATACAAGACCCACGCGTGTTTGAAGCCCACATCGTCACCACGCTGTGCCCATGCCTCAATTATTGGTATCAGAATCCTAGACTCCTTTTGGGGCCCCTTACGTAGAAAGCTAGAACTAATCTTCTCAGCCTTCTCTGGATCGCCTTCAGACGCAAATAGCTGAACACCTAGAAGTTCATATCCGTCGGTAGCCTCTTCATCGTCTCCTAGTTGGGTTTTAAGATCTTGCCATTGAGAGATAGCATCTTCATGGCGCCCCTCGTTATGGAGCGCCCAAACGTACAACATTCTCTCATATTTGTTCAGTTGTTTTCCTGCCTTCAGCTTATCTTCGGTCAATGTTACCAATTGAGCCCAGTGTGGATCACCATTTGACAAGCCAATCTCCTGACTAACGAACAATACTTCCCAAGCTCTATCAGGTATCAAGTGGAGAAATGGTGGTAGAAAGGCTTTACACCGAGCGTAGGCTTGCCACAGCTTTTTTCGCACGTCTCGATTCTCTAACGGAGAAGGAAGTTTAGAAGATGCTTGGTATATCGTCTCATTCAGGTTCCGAAGGTATGTACTCTGGTCTTTTGGCAGCTCCCACAGTATCTCAAGATCCGCCTTATTTGGAAGACACTCTTCGAGCTTTCGCCTCACCAGAGCTTTCTCCTGTTCTATCCGCGCTCTATTCACCTCATCTTGTTTGATTGCAGCCCTCAGCCTTTTCTGCTCATCTTCTGGGAGCTGCTCAAGCAGTGGTTCGACAAAGGTCTTTCCCTCTGGTGGGTTCTCCATCTCATGTAACTCGGCTCTCAATTTGTCGATCTCAGCCTGTACCTCCCTTATCTCTTCGTCGTGCTCTCCTACTGGGTGGTTGGGATCCACCTGCCGTCTCTTGACTGACCATGGGAACGTTTGCTCGTACCATTTTATCGTAACCTTGCTGGAATGGTCATCGATCCGAGGGTAAGTGGTCGTGAAAGCTCTACAGATATGGGAAACTCGAGGAGTGGCGCGACACGGACCGGGGACACTTAGTGCGACATTATGTGGATAAGCTGTCCGTAATCTCAAGCGCAGCATGAATATCTAGTATAGGATCGTACATAGGAGCATATCAATATGCTGGTAGAAGTAGCTTGTCGTTTGGAAACAGTTCTGATAATTTTCATTGCAGGGCTGGAATTAATATGGCAACTTGGCGCTAGCCTACTGTCTGCATAAAAATCATTAGCCCCAACAGTACCTCCCACTTCATCGTGTTTTTCTGGCGACCACGGTGCGATAAGATTAGCAAGGTCATTGTATCACGTGTCAGTACGAATTGATACAGAAATTGAGGCTCTTGTAAGAACAGAGATACTAATCTAAAGGCGCTATGATCTATCCGTCTATGAAACCGTCGAGAATCTAACTGCTTTGGACATCAGGGAGCATGCGTACACCTCAGGATGCATAACACCTAGCACCATGGCAAAGCCCGGTTGGAAACCTGCCCACTACTCTTGAATTGCTTGTCTCCCAACTGAATTCGCCGATTCATGGCTAAAGCCCGTCTTCCCAGCACCCCTTTTGTTGAATTTATTCTCCTCGTGATACTTCCAAGGCCGCTTGCTGCTCTGAGCATCTCTGCCAACGTGCAAAGGGGCGTTTCTTTTGAATACATTAGGTCCACCTTGCGCTCGACTACCATCCCTGGATTGAGTAAAAGTGCGATCTCGGCTCACTTGAACGTCTATAGCTTCAGGAACACCTTGGTGTCGAAGTCGCCTCGAAGGGGCATCTCTTTCTGTTGGCGAGTCGGTAACAGGATTTTCGCGCTTGACACCAGCTTTCCCGGATGGCTCCGGCTTCGCAATACGAAGTCCAGGCACACCTTTGAGGCCCATCTTCCCAATCGTCTTTCTCTCCATCTCCGGTACCTCATCGCACAACATGCCTTCCAAAGCGAATTTGTTTGCCAACTTCACAAGTCCAGTAGGGTCTAATTGCATCTTCTTCACAAACCCTTTCATGAATCCAAGGTACGCAGAGTAGGCCTTCTGTTTGCTTTTGGGGTCAATGCTCTGTAAGGCATTGGTGATCTTCTCGGTAGCACTGGTATCATTTAGAATTTTATTAGCAGCTGGATATGGCTGAATTCTGAATTTGGGGTTGACGGTCAGAAAGAACGATTCTGACTGCGTGAGGAGTATTATAGCRCGACCGTCTTTACCAGCACGAGCAGTCCTGCCCACTCTATGAGTGTATGAATCTGCATCTGCAGGAAGCCCAACCTGCACAACAAGCGAAACATCGGGGAAGTCCATCCCTCGGCCAATGACTGGTAGTTAGTTAGTTTAGTTCTGAGTATGATACAAAGGGACTGCAGCGCCGGATGCCTACCGTCAGTAGCGAACATGATCCCGTTCTTAGCAGCTTTGAATTCATCAGTTGCTCTAGTCCTTGCCGGCTGTGACATCCGACTATGTAACTCGTAGACCTTGAGGTTTGTCTGGTTCCGAAATACGTGGACGTACAATGCAACCAAGTTTGCCGTCGTCCCAAAGACAATGATTTTGGGCTCTCCCTCGGTGGTCTGGACTTCCTCTTTAATCAAAGAATAGAGGGCGGTGAACGTGTCTGTCACGCTAGGTATAATGACAGAATATTGAGGGACTCTAGTAAGGGTTGGAGGCTCCGATGCATCTAATGTGGAGATTGAGACATGTTCCTTCTTCAGCACGTGAGAGAGGACTTGTTCCATTCCTGGCGGTATGGTGGCTGAAAAGCACATCCCTTGCCAATGGCCGTTCACGCCGCTCTTAGGTGGCAAGGCACTGAGTATCCTGAGAATATCCGGAAGGAAGCCTAAATACTATTAGGCATCATGAACGACAGCCATGGTGGAAGGCTGAACAACTTTACCTGCATCTAGCATCCTGTCTGCTTCATCTAAGACCAAAGTCAACATTCCACTGAACTTTTCCCCCACATCATCTTCACTCAAATAGTCCTTGAGCCGGCCAGGTGTAGCAACCAATATCTTCGGGTCTCCACTTTTGAACTTGTTCAATGAACTCGCCTTTGCGGTTCCGCCGAAGGCCGTGTGCACTTCAATACGTCGCTTCAATCTCGATACCAGACGGGAAGCCTCAGCGGCGATCTGAAGCGCCAGCTCACGCGTAGGTGAAAGAATAAGTATGGCGACTTTGCCCTTGGTCGGAGAATCCTGAAGCATGTTCTGTATGGCAGGAAGCAAGAATGCTGTTGTCTTACCAGTTCCTGTCTTTGCTTGGACAAGACTATACACGCAAATCAGCATATCTCTGTGAATATAGCATGACGGTGGATGAGCTGGCGCTGTCCTAGCGAATACAATAGAAGTTGACTCACCAGTCACTTTTGAAGGTTGGCAACCCAGCTAAGACCTTGCTTTGGACAGGTGTCATGAAGTCAAATTTCATGTCTTTCAATGCCTGCAGCAATAGCGGGTCTAATTTCCCCTCCATAGAACTGTAAGGCAATGCGTTGGCCGCTTTCAGCGATTCGCTTGTATACAATGCAGCTGAGGTCGACATCTTATATGCTGACGGCAGCAAAAACTTGGGTGAAGTAATGAAGGAAGTGCGAGCGATATTGCGCGCTAAGTACATGAGTAACTAGGGGAAAGGTGAACAAAGAGCAGACGGCGCCACCGTAGGTCTCTATCCGAGGAGAGCAAACAATATCAAGTTAAGCCGAACGCTCCGCAGCAGTTACTCCCGACGCAGCTCACCCTCTCAATTAATCTGTGTCTGATATTGAATCTTAATTCACAGGTCATACTGTATATTATTTCCAGTCAGCAATACTTCCAGTTCTCTTTTCTAAATTCACTGGTTGATTACAATGTTTGCTTCTAGAAAATCTATAAATTTCTAGGCTAGCCAATTGTCGTTGCCGCCTGCCGCGCGCACGCGTTAGAAAATGAATTAGGGTATACACATATGAACCCTAACTAGCATGAAAGTACGTGGTCGACAAACAACGACCTCATCCTCTTTCATTATGACTGAATACGAGGTAATACTTGAGTGTCAGACCCGCAGTCCTGTATGCTGATGGTTTCTATAGCCTTGCTATATTTTTACGCCTGATGAGGCCGTTGAGCAGGGTCACCGACCCTCAAAGCGGAGGAAAACCGCAAGACTTAATGATTTAGATACGCAATACGAGGTCCCTCCATTCGTTCCGCTTCTGAGGGGAACAGAACTACCTGCAACCGTAAAGTTTCGCTATGAGACCTTTAATACTCTTAGCTCATCCAAAGAAAGTTCTGTCAATGTAACTCAGCTGCTTGGCCGAATTGCACAAAAACTGTACTGACTTCCAGGAGAGTATCATTGATGCGGCCAATGTTTCTACTGCGGAAGAAGTTTCATCATTCATCAGCAGCAGTGATTCTGTCAAGTTAGTTAGAGGTGGTCTTGTCCAAGGCGTCTGTTAACAGTAGGCAAGTTCCGCCGTCAAAATTCGCACTGGCTTGGTCGTGTCAGGTCCCAACAATGGCTCATCCGCGAAGCTGTTCGAGTCGATAATGCAAACTATCCACTTTCGGCATCGTGCCATTCTGGTAGCCATAAGCTCAGGACAGAGTCCCAACTTAAAGACAGTTCTAAAGTACATCAACCAACATGCAAGAACTCAGACGTTGGAAAGTAACGAAGACACGGTCATTGACGGTGCAGAGGTTTGGCTTCAATGTCATTATTAGAATAACGAATCCTCTGACAGTTGCTTAGGACACTCGCCAGCTGAACTACGATCTACAAATTCTTCACGACCATGTTCGAGCTCATACTATCGACAGGGTAGTCATTGCATTTGAAGACAGCGAAGCTTTTGAGGCAAAGCTACTAGGTGATCTCATCGACATCCTTAGGTGAGAAAATCTGGCTGAAAGATGATCTCATGCTTATTTGACCAGTGCCTGGAACGGGCGAATACCCTTTGTGATTCTCTTCAATATCGCAACTTCAATTGAACTTTTTCAAGAAAAGTTGTCCCGTGACACTATAAGACGCCTGGACGGCGCAGAATTCAGGGCAGAAGGATTAGATGTGGAAGAAGTTTTTCAAACGGTCAATGACTACCGCTCGATTTTGTGGTTGGGTCCAAGCCTGAGCGATCAGATGTTACAGCAACAAAGAGATTACGTCCAAAGCCCACTCGCATTGAAGGAAGCCGTGAAGGTGAGTTTCCTCGCAATGAAACGTCTGACTGAGCACTAAAACGTTGATCAGTATGCCTACATGACACATTTCTTTGCCAATCCTTTGAGTATTCTTCTCGCCGAAGACCTCACCCAGGTCCCGTTGCAGAAAGAGCACTTTGAAGCAGTTCGTAATCTTCCATCTTTTCGAAGGTAAGTGGAATTATAACACTAGCATCACACAATGATTACTGAAGATCAAGAAGATATGCGCAAAGTCTCATATCAGCACGGGATTATGAGACAGTTCGAGATCTGCTTGACGATGACGAAAATCTCAACGACCTGCTGATGCAAGGTCTTGGAACCAGTCGAGACGCAATAAGCGAACTGATAGTCGCAGTGAATGCTCTCAATACGATACAGTCGACACCTAGTTGTAAAACGAAGGTCGTGTGGTCGCACCTGTACATTCGGGCTATGTCCGGGGATTTACTTGTATCTCCCATCCTCGAAGATAGTCTTAGCTCCGTGAAGAAGTTACCATCGGATGCTATGCATGAGCTCCTTACTGACCTATTAGACGTTGTACCAAGAGGCGACCTCCGAAATCTCTTGAAAGACCTGAAAAAGCTCACCAACAGTCTTAGCGCTCCCAAGATCCCCCTACGGAGCCAATATGACGTCCACCACGAAACAATGCGAACAACAGTCGTGGCCCAGAAAGTTTCTCTAAGCAAGAGCACATCCAATCTATCCGCCCAAGATGCCGCTTACACCAAGATCGTTGACCACGTCKTCGAGTACCTTCAAAGCTATTTCGAGAACACGCTCATCAACCCACAAGACTTATTCCTCAATGAAATCTTGATATACGACTCCAAGTCTCCGCACCGAGATGTCTTCAGCCCCAGACCACGCCATGCAATCGAGCGAGCACTGAGCTCGCCTCACGATTATCTCGGTTGTGAGTGCTGTGGTGGAGCTGAGGAGGGCTTGTCTAGTACGCAGCCCGCAACGGCTATACTATATAAGTTGTATCTTGAGTCCGGGTCTGTTATCAATACGGCGGATCTTTGGTCGGCGTTCTGGACGATTGTTGGGGAGGAGGAGAGCGAAGATGAAGATGCTGAGAGGGAGAGGGTTTTGTAAGTCCTTTTCGTATCCTTGGTGTTCTTCGTAGAGGGCTAACAAGAATGCTAGAGCGCTCTTCTCGCGAGCATTGGCTGAGCTCAAGTACATGGGCATGGTCAAGAACAGTAGGAAGAAGGCTGATCATCTAGCAAAGCTGTCATGGAAGGGTCTGTGAGGATGGGGTCTTCGGAATAACTGATCGATGCATGGAAACATCTTGATCGCTTCAATTTACTGTCGCTATGATTGGGTATCTTAATAATGGAATTGCCAGAACTCTTTAAGCATCCATGCAAAACGCTCAAATCATGAAGAATGTATTGGAGCTAGACCATCAGGACGTAATCTTCCTAACCAGCCCCACCAGCTTCTGTCATCTGCGGCTCTTAGCTCGGCGAGTGTCTCTTCATCAGCTTCCCTAGCAATCTCTTCCATCAATGGCTCCAGATCCTCGTCTACATTGTCTCCATCCAGATTCATAGCATTAGGCTCGATTATATCTTGTCGCTGAATCGGCCTTCCATTCTCCCCAAGCACCATAGCTTCTCTTCTTCGCCGCCGCAGCCTCTGCTCCTCTGGGCTTTGCTCAATTCCTCTCGCATTCGTCCTAGCTAGGTATCCCTCGCGATTCCTGATCACACCTTCTGGTATAGACTCGTGCCAGTCTTCTTCATGATCTGTTTCATCTGGAATATCCTCAGGATCATAAGTCCACCCACTACCTCCTCTGACGGCGCCCACCGGTATCCATGATGCGTCCAAGCCCGGAGCATCTGGATAGTAGTCAGGACCAAGAGTCCACCCATTGCTTGTTCTGACGGCGCCCTCTGGTACACCTTCCCATGCTGCCTCCAATCCAGGCTTGCGATTATTGAGCTGAAGCGTAACGGCATTCAATTTATCAGTATGTTCCCTGGTCTCGCATAACCCGTGTTTCTTCAATGGCATGCGTAGACAATCATGCCTTAAGCAGGAGGCCAGCACACTTCGCATGTAGTACCCGAAATCGCAGTCTTTGTAGACATATTGCCCTGTAGCTATGCTCCGTACAATAGTTCTTTTCTCAGCCAGAGTAGATCCCCGGCCTCCAAAAGGATACATGCAAAGCCATCTCCCTATCAACTCTGCCTTCTTTGGGTTGGCAGGGAGGAGGAGAAAGCGGAGTAGCCAAATAGARTCACGCTCGGCCTGCGAGCGATATGTGGAGTTTGCTTCAGCTAATTGTGCCTGGGGAATCAAGTTCGTCAAGCAGATGATGACTGACTCGTATGTGTGTGGATGATGGAAAAAGACGTCCATATGGTCGTTAGGTTGGGCTGCATTCCACCCAAATCAGTTGCTTGGGACAGAGAGTCTTTCGACTGCGCAGTTGGAGCCTTACTGAACTGGGCAATAGAGCGGAAAGTCATCAGTGCTTTATCTCGGCGCTCTGTGTTCAAGCCCCTCAGGTCCTGGAGCAATAGACTCCATGTGGATTYCTCTTGAAACAGCCTCTCGGTGATTATTTTGATAGAGCTATTAGCCACTTAGCATCAGCGTTTCAGTAGCAGAAATCCTGCATACGCAGCTCGAATGTCCGAATTAGGACTGCGAGTCAATTGACTAAGAGTGTCAAGCTTCAGCGCTGGTAAGCCTCAGCATGACCTTGCACCCACTGACGAACCCTACACACCGTTCACTGTTCCTGGGCCGAGCATATCAGGTGGCTTTTCAAGATAGGTTATCTCTGAATCCTTGCGTATACCTGCAAGCTGCTTGTGGACGGTCCCAGCTGTATAGTAACCCACAACAGCTAGACGATCTCAGTTTAGAATTGTTATATTGTGGAGTCGGCTTACCTAGAGCCACCCACAGCCATGCATCCGCATATTTCGAGGCCATGCTTTGCGTGTTGGACAAGCATGAATGCCTGGCGTGCAGCTCACGTGAATGGTGGGTGCTGTCGAGGGTCGTAGAAGGGTTCTCCTATCAACCATACCCCTCAACGGTATCGCCCTACGGGGCTGATGCTTATTAGGTAGGGTCCTTAAAGCTGGCCCCCTAGAAAATAATATCAGGGCCAAAAAGTCCTGGCTTTGGCGACTAATCCGATCGCCTAGGTGATCAACTTTCAGGGCATCTCTAGGGGCATACGGTTGATAGGTGAAGCTTATCGACATCAACTCGAGCTTTTGTAAACTAGGTAATCAATCAAACCGCTACACCATTTTACCAGCGCCCATATGAATCAAACCTACTATTTGATACAACTGAGTACGAGAGTCGGCAGACATTCGCCGTCTCACCTCACCAACTGCGTGTTTTTAATACTCACTGCCGCCTGAACCCGAGTGTATTGTGTAATATCTTTCTGCATGGGCTTCTCAATCTCGCTCATTCTTACCTAACCGTCGGCCGCTGACAAGATGCTGCTGCCGTGCGTTAGCTGGGAGACGTTGCAAATCAAGGGTTACCAGGACTGCTTGGGAGGTAAGGTGACTTGCTGTGGCTTTCCCGACCACACCTTTGAGCGCTCTCATGGACCACAGATAATGCCGTTGGTCTGCCGAATGCGTCCTAGATACGATGAGAGTGTATATCCGCATCTGACATGACTGTAAGAAGATCCCCAATGGTGATGGATAGAAACAGAGGAACAGGGCTGCTTCCTCATAGTACCTTATGATCCTAGTAATCTCCTAGCAGGGACTGACCCCCTTCTTTGATATAACTCGAATGCACTGTTTTGATGTTTGTGTTTAGTATGGCTAGTAGTCAGAACATGGCCGGTTAACCCGGTTCGAACCGGCTGGGACTGAGACTAGACTTGACTGGTCTCTCAGTGTGGCCATGTAATTGTTCCGTTCCCTCGAATTGTACTGTGCACTGCAATCATGACCTTGAAGGCATATGGTCACAAGACCAACGATCAGAAATATCTATCAACTATCCCATTAAGCATACCCTTACTGGTCTCAACCTCCCTAGGCTTTCCACGACGTTGCACGGGTCTCCTTAACTCCACCAAGAGGAGCTCTTTGCTCACCAGGACATCTCCATCTCTTCCACGACGACAAAGGCCCGGGTAGATAGTCATGATTCTTTGACCAATTGAACCATCCTCATTCGGTTCTAGTCGGCTAGGCTTCAGATTCCTGGCTGAGTCGATGTCGACAATGTCTGACTGCGTAAAGTCTGATATATGGGCGAGGCCACCGTGTCCGAACGGAGGAAGAGTGAACCGCTTCATGTTAGGGTCCCCTCGATCCACGAAGGAGGCGAAGTGATAAGCTGAAGCTGATCGGCGCATGTTACCGGCAAGTTCTATGGCAGCCAGCGTGATATTGCGATGGAACACTTTGAATGCGTCGGAGGTGCGTTCCGGCAGGAGAGGTGCAAGGAACTTTTCTGCCGTACGCGTCACCTCATCTGCTCTTTTAAGCTTGATTCTTTCGAAGCCAGGCATGGCGGACCAGGCGCTCAAGGTTTCCGATCTCCATCTATCGATAGTCTCCCGATCTATGAACGATTCGGTCAATTTGCTCCTCATTCTTTCTTGGTAAGATAACTTTACCTCTCCGCGGTTCCAATGCATTCATTTGCTTTTCAAGCATAGTGAGAAGTTCGGCACTTCTACGTCGAAGACCGAACATGTAAACGCTTTCGTCGAAGATTCTCTCATCCAGGAGACAATGAATGTTGTAACGAATCAGGACATCAATGATGTAAGGATAGTGACTCGCATGTTGTACTAAATCTTGTCTGTCATTACCCCAATAGGGTACTACGCTGTCCTTGAATTCATCCTTGTGTCTGAGCTTCTTTAATTCTGGACAAACGCTTCCCGTTCCACCCCCTTGATCGTCTA
Organism: Cladonia macilenta KoLRI003786; assembly: GCA_000444155.1. Lineage (NCBI taxonomy): Eukaryota > Fungi > Ascomycota > Lecanoromycetes > Lecanorales > Cladoniaceae > Cladonia > Cladonia macilenta. Next base: position 724,558 of record KE598570.1, read on the forward strand.
TCCAGCTAGTAATGTTTCCACAAAGCCTCTCCCACTCCTTGCCTATCTGTGCATCGGAGACTTGGCTTGGGGGCTGGAGATCGAAAAGTTCGTCTTTGCATTTCTGCAATTCCTCTTCTTTAGCTTGCAATTTGAAGTGAGTCTTCCGAACGATTTCCTGCATGTTTACGTTCTCAGCACGCAACTGCTCCAGCGCAGTTGTGGTGGTCTTGATATATTGGTTGTACTTGGCGTTCTTTTTATGCAAAATCCCATTGGCTTCGCTCTCGTTGTACTCGAGTCCCGCCCTTAGATTTCGGATTTCCTCCTGAGCTTTTTCAAGGGTTTTCCTGAGAATTCTGGTGCTATCCTCGGTATCACTGCGAGTAGTGCTGCCCAACTGTTGCCAGTCTTCCTGAGCCATTTGCCGCTCTGAGTCTAATTGTTCAGTAGGCTCTTCAGTGGCTAGACAATTCGGATCTTCTTGGTCAGATGCTATTGTACCATGCGCTAATTGCGTCTCTGAGGCCTTCGATGCTACACGAGGTAACGATTGCCCTGGGCTTGGAACCGTCCCCGTTGAGGGCTTTGGAAAAGTGTTAGCTTTGCGCGCCAACAACATCCAGCGGATGGTACGTACTATATCCAACATCTCGGAAGCTATTGGCTCTTACTCGCGGCGAATGTCCGGGTCCATAGGGTTTCTTTTCTGTCTGACGAAATTGATCCCAAAGACTTCACTGTTTGGGAGCTGTTTGGAGCACGACAGTATATGAGAATTGTTCCGGCTGAGCGACAAGGCTGTCAATCTCTTTTTGACTATTGCTCGTGCTGCGGGGTAGCATGCCATGGTGCCGCCTCGGGCTTCAAGCGTATCTGACCCCACGCTACTGCAAGTGATTCACCCGGTGGTCCAGTAGAGTCATCCTTGTAATGTAGGTTATCACTACGCATGTTGCATACCACTAGCTAATATCGAACCTATTAAGCCACTGGAAGCTAGAGCCGGTAGCTTCCAGCAAGTCGACTCGATCCCCAACGAAGTTGTACACACCCTCCAGTGGATGTGTCATTTGCCGTATTTGCACGCAAAGTACTAGCTACCAGTCAGAGTAGTCTAAAGACACTCAACTTGCGTTACAGGATTGTCAGTCAGTCAGTATGTTTTCTTTCAGCCTCGCAAACAGCCGGGCCGAATGTCTGCCGCTATACGTATTCAGCTTCTACTGTATTGTATTTGATCCCTTTGTACACCAATACGTATCTGGTAGAGGCTGAGCAGTACGTCACTTCAACCTCGAAGTCGCAGCGGTAATAAAGTTTCCCATCTTTGCCTTTGTCGCGATCGAGAGTCTCCTCTGGTATCGTAGTGAGGTCGACTTTAAGCTCCACAAGCTTTTTCACTCCTGCAAGACGTCAATAACTCTTCGGCGAGGTTCGAATACTACAATTGCGTACTCCTATCTCGGTATACTGGCGGCCCTTTGTTCTTTCGGTCTTCGCAGGCCATGATTTCGAAATGAATTTCGGTCGGTGGTCCCCTCGCTACCAATCGTGTCTCATATAAGGGGAATTGCACCGGCTCGTCCTCTTTGACAGGTCTACCCTAGCTTGTCTTAGTAACGGAATTTTGCCATAAAATCGAATTCTCACCTTTTTGATATACCAATTCATGACATTTGACATATTCTTACCTGTGTATGGATCCCAATCCCTGTTTCGAACCATTAGCGCAACAGAATCAATCAGTATATAAGCGTACCGTCTGCTTGCCGAGTGACCCTTCGATGCGTCATACTTCTTCCAAATTTCAAACCCGTAATGCTTTCTCGCGGATCTAGAACCCACTTTGATACGCTCTACCGTCGGTGCTGCTCGTACCAAGCCTTTCATTAGGGCACCTCTGACAACAGCCGTCCAGCTACAAGCAACAGTCAACACTTTGCAGACGTTGGACATAGCAAATTCTCACCTGTTAGGGGCTACGAGTATTTCGATGCCAGAGCCTACTGCTGTCCTCAATGCCTTTCGTAAATACGCGCTTTCTCCAAAACCTCCCACCAGGATAACAGCCTTGGGTCTCTGTCTTGTCGCTGATACTTGGTCCTTCACAAGAGCAATAATCTCTTTCAGTACTGGGTTGAATATCTTGATAACCTGATCACCTTTGAGGCTGAACTTGCCTCTCTGCACTCCTTGTTGGCAATTATTCACGAGTCCGGGTACTGCAATACAAGAACATTAGATCAATGACAAATCCAAGGGTGTGCAACTCTATACCAGGTATAGTGAAGGACTCATTAGGGTCTCCAGTGAATATTCGCTTGACCTAAACGATCGATCAATCTCTGCATTTGGTTTTACCCTGGAGTTGGGGAATATCACCTCCTCAAATCTTTTTGATGCCTGGAAAGGTTAACTATAGATACTCCCTCAAGGAACGGACTTGCCTCTTCGATTACATCATCTTCCCAGCCATCGTTCTGCCCGAAACTGGCGATGAGGAATTGTTCAAATATACGGTTGAGGTACGTGCTTCCGCAAAGCCCTCCTGTCCCCGAAGCGGCTTCCTCGATCTTGAGCATAGGTCTAAGCTGTGTCACAGTGTACGAGATCAAATCTACCGTGCCTCCTCCTGCGTCGCAAAGAACGAAGGTGTCATCAATCTTAACATCATGAGGATCCAATGCATCCAGGGCGTACGTTGCTGCAGCTTCTGGCTCAGATATGATTTGGAGTTGATCTCCCTGGCCCATGCCGGCTTGTTCTGCGCATGCTCGGGTCGCAGCTTGTGCAGCAGGTGACCATACTGCTGGTGTCCTATCGAAAATCTGTATAAGCGAGATGTTGCTGGTATTGCTTATGACATCGTGTTACTTACGTAATTATATACTCGATGGCTGTGGATCGCAAGGCCGCTTGCGGAAGCTTCAAGCGCAGAAAGTGATCAGCGTGCTGACGAAGGGCTGTTAAGTAGTCGATCACAAGTCTTTTGGCATCCGAAGTATATCCAGGAGGCTCAGAGTTGCGCGCCGGAAACCGCCGAGCCAGGTCGGATACGCCTCTTGTCTGGCTAGGGTCGAGGTCCAACTTGAACCACTGATGTCGGGGCCCTTCATCGTTGATCTGGAAACCCCATTCATATCCTTCGTCCAAATCCTTGTAGCGTAACTCACTATCAGACCCGTCAGTCCAAAAAGTACCGGACACAGACTTCTTGTTGCCCCACGTAGGAACCTTGTCACTTGTTTTGCCTTCGAGTCCTTCCGAGCCCCCGATGGGCCATTGTTTGATGGTATCTTGGACATCAGGCTTGGAAATTCTCAGTACGATAGGAAGACCGACAGGGAAATGCTCTGCAATACCCGACGAGTCTGCGCCCATGCTAACCCAGAGTACGTAGTGCCCTGGATATTTCAGTAACGAGCACCTGGAACAGCTTCGCGAAAAAGGCCTCACAAAGTCCACCGCCACAACAATGGCACGGTCAGGTGTTTGCTCTTCTAACGATAGCAAGGACAGAAGGTCTGAGGAGGCCATTGCATACTGTGAAGAGTAATAAGTCAACCAAAGGGTAGGAAGAGCGAAGACAGAGGATAATGTGGGACAAGCCTGCTCAAATATGATCAGGCTGAGGGCTGAGACTCGAAAGCTCTCTGGCAAGGCTACGCGAGTGGCGATGGTAAGGCCGACCTGCAGAACACGCCACCGCACAGTGAGGGCCTTTGAGAGCCAGTCATGGTCCAGCATACAATGCCGAAGTCTCGAGCAGAGACGGAATCATCTGCCTAAATTTGGTAACAAACGCAGCACTTAAGTCGCATTGGTCTTTGTGATTCGCTGAGCATACTAGTGGCCACGCATAGACCAGCTTGTCGATACCGATATGGACCAATCATCTGGAAAGCTCACAATGGCTCTAGTGGACCGCTTGGTCCCAAAAAACATAAATGGCGCCTGCCACCAGGCGTAGCAGCAGTGTTGGAACACGTTGACCCCACGCCGCTAAAGTAGGGTACTTCGCGAATTCGCGAACCATACCTTAGGTACTCGTTCGGATTTGCGAGAAAGTGAGCGGGCAGATGCGCTGGCAACTTTCAAGCTTTCATAGCCAATGCTGATGCTTTGATGTAAAGCAGTTGTGGCAGGGGKTGAGATTTTGTTGCACGACATGCAACAACTCAAGGTGCATTGTTATCTCAACCTAATGAGGAGAGAAGCATGCGAAATCAACTAGAACCTTAAGACTTGCAAGCCAAAGACTGAGGAAGTCCTTTGGAACGTGATAATGTGTATTGTAGATTTTCCCTCCTGTAAGCGCAATCGCACGGACCAGTTATTGTTGTAATGCTTGCTGAAGGAGACCATGGAGACAAAGATCACGGCCCATTATTATATAGCGCCAGTTGCATCAACGTTCTTACTCTGATGCCTTGTGATTGTCTTGGTGTGACTGAATGATCAAAAGAAATACAAATCCAAACGGCACAAACAAAAGCGGGCTAGGAATGAGACTCGAGGCATACCTCGACATCTTACCAAGGAATTCGCCGTGGCTATTCTCTTCTTCTTGAGACGCGCTCAATGGATGTTTTAGAGTCCGGCTCTACCTGAGCCTTGTATTGAGCCCACAGCAAAGTAGAACAACAATGAGGTCGTCATACATGCGACACACCCCTCCCAAACTCATAAATGAAAGCGCAACAAATCTCGTTGCATCAGCGTGAGATGAAGTCCGTGACGGAAAGCCTTGGATTCAACAGCTTCGGCAGCCGATCCCAAAGTTTCCGCTTAGCAAAGCACCCCTCCCCAACCTTCAACCCCGGGGATCATTGCAACTTCCATCTACTATCTGTACAATTGTACATACTTCTCGCCCGTCATCATGAGGCTGTAACCACTTACTGCTGAAGCCTCGAGCTTCTCGCTGCCACGAGCAGCTCCCCGCCTTTTCCCCTCTCCTTTTCTGGCAAACCTCCGCTCTCCGCTCCGCTCAAGTCATATTCCAGCTCAATGGCAACAAAAGAGTTCAAACGAGCAGCCCGGATCATACTAGTCGGAGCTCCTGGCGTGGGCAAAGGAACGCAAGCCGAGCGTCTCATGAAGAGATTCCCCCAGCTCTCAGCTCTGAGCTCCGGGGATCTCTTGAGAAATGCTGTCCGCAATAAAACCCCATTGGGTATGACATCTTCCCACTTCCTATCATCATGAGCTCGTTAACGCAGTCGCCTCTAGGTCTTGAAGCAGAGTCCCACATGAAAGCCGGCTCCCTTGTCCCCGACGACATGATCCTCCGCCTCATCCTCACCGAACTCAAAGCCAAATCCTGGGTTCCCTCTAGCACCTCCCTCTCCGACGCCTTACAAACCCTCCCTTCCGACGCCCCCTCCGCATCCTTCATCCTCGATGGCTTCCCCCGCACCTCGATCCAAGCCCGAAAACTCGATGCGCTTATCCCCATCAACCTTGTTGTCTCCCTAGTCACCCCTGTAAATATTATTCTGGGGAGGATAGCGAATAGATGGGTGCATGCGCCGAGTGGGCGGGTGTATAATACCGGCTTCAACAAGCCGAAGGTAGAGGGGAAGGATGATGTGACAGGGGAACCGTTGACGAAGAGGGAGGATGATGGGGAGGAGACTTGGAGGGTGAGGTTGAAGAAATTTCAGGAGACGAGTGAGCCGCTTTTGGAGCATTACGAGAAGAAAGGGGTTCTGTGGAGGGTCGAGGGGAACAGCAGTGATGAGATCAGTCCGAAACTTTTTGGGGAGTTTGAAAAGCGGTTCTGCTAGCAGAAGCCGTGAGCGTTTGAATGTACATTGTTGGAGCGGATATATTCTACCAGCCCGTTTCATGGCTATGGCGTCGAAGTGTAAGTGTTCAACATAGGATTTATCTTCTTGTAATATGACACGGAAGTCTTCCAATCCAAAGATCTCCCCCACGCCGATATTAACATGAGCACCACTCTGCACTGACACAACGAGCTGGGGCGAGGCCGGATCCCATCCCATAGGGTAACCCATACTCCGAGACAATGCAATCAAGAAGGTGTTCGCTATAGATCATCCCGCTCATCATCATTAGGTAGCCTCTCCAATAAATCCTCGATCATGACAATAAGCTCGTCAATATCCGGTCTCTCTGCCGGCTCAACCTTCAAGCACCTCCTTACCACATCTTTCACCCCCTCGCTGATACCCGGCTCCTTGCTACCTTCTTCAGCCTCCCCATTCGAAATCTTGCTTTTACCCTTAGGATCTTTCTTGGGACCTTCGTCCGGAAACCTCCAATCGCCGCCTAAAACGCAAATACTCAAACTACCTCCCGTCTCTTCACTGCGCGCTTCAAATGGACTCTTGCCTGTTAGGCACGCATATAATGTGCACCCCAGACTCCATATATCGACCTTGGTATCTATGACACTACCGGTCTTGACGTCGAACAGTTCGGGAGCGCGGTAGGGCATGGTGCTGTGTTCGGCTGCTGTGTCTTGAACCGCAAGCGCAAGGGAACGAGAGGTTATAGGAGTCGGAGAAGGCGCTAAAGACCCCAAATCCATCACGATGGGAGTTTTGCCGTCGTCGGCGATCATTATGTTACCTAAAGATTCAATCAGCCTTTCTCAGAAGGTGTGTGTATGTCTTCAGATGAGCATACCAGGTTTTATATCCCTATGAGCATAAGCCCGCACTTCTCCTTCTCCCACGCCTTCTTGCGCCATAGTCACTTCGCCCTCCATCAACGGCTCTTGTTCTGTATCTTCTGGATCACGGTCTGGATGTTCTCTTCTCCGCCGTTGCTTATTTTTCTCAGCCGCATCTTGGTCTGCTTCTGCCGCTTCTTGCCGTACACCCTTTGCTTTTCTCTGTGCTTCAGCTCCTCCGGGAGCACCTTTCACCCGATATTGATGCATCGCTTTGAGTGCTCTCGCAACGCCCAAGAAGAGTATCATCAATCTCCGTTCTGGGAATTTCGAATGGTTGACGAGATTCGCATTGATAGCGTCCTGCAAATTCCCCCTTCGGTAATATGGTAGTAGTATGTAGACTGTCTTACTTCCGGGATCCGATTTGTCTTTTGTAGAGACAACGGAATGGTCGATAGAATGTATGATATTAGGATGTGGTGAAAACAGAGTATAAGCTTCTACTTCTTTGAGAGCCAGGGAGACTGATTCTTGACCGAAGGGGCAGCGTATCTTCTTGAGCGCGTACAGCTGAGACGTAGCGATATCTTGAACGAGGTAAACATAGGAGAATCCGCCCTTCAATCTTCGCGGTCAGCTCCAGCTTCTCAACCCCAAAGAARTCTGACAGGAACGAAGGGTTCTTACTTCGCCGAGCAAATGTTGCATCTTGAAGCTCCGATTGTTGATCTTAAGTTGCGGAGAGCCAGGGAAGCAGAACATACAATTGGTGAGAGAGTAGAGCAAATCCATCATGACTTGCGACATTGCACCCAACGAGGAGTGCTGCAGTTGATGCAGGCCAGCCGACATAGGAAGAAGGCGTCTGTATCAATTTGAGATAGTTGAGTTCCGTACCTTCATTCGAAAATGTAGCCCCGAAGCTATTGCTTCATCGATATGGCCCTCCAATCTATGGTGGGATCGCAATCCTAATTGAATGTAGCCTCGACTGTTGCTCTTGAGCTCAGCTCTAAATAGAACTAAAGTCCCCAGAGGCTAAGATAGCCCTGACGCTAAACCATTCGTCGACAGAAGCGGCTCGGATATATTGACGGCCCGCTTGACATTTCCGGGGGGCTTGTCTATAAAGATGCTGCATGATACGGAGTGCGTGAGCCGAACCTTAGGCTCTTGGGTCATGCCTGCCTCACAACTGAAGAGGCTGAAAGCTTCTTTACGGGATCAGGGTGTAGTCGGGCAAAAAAAATCCAAGAAGCAGAAAAAGCAAGCCAGTAAAAATGGAGCGTTGAAAGACAGCAGGATCCACCGTAACGCAGCTTTGCAAGAAATAAGAGAGCAGTTCAACCCTTTTAATGTCAAAGCTCCCCCGCGGACCAAATATGAGGTCGCGAGCAATAAGACCGTGGGAGGTAGAGTGGTGAAAGGGGCAGTTACAAGACCGGGGGTAACTAAAGGCTTGGGGGAAGAAAATGTAGAGATTTTTTTACTTGATATATTGCTCGATGTGGTCGCTAACTGATTGTATGCAGCGTCGGAAAACTCTGTTAGTTGAGATGCAACGTCGGAAGAAGGTGGGCGGCATCTTGGACCGACGGTTTGGCGAGAACGACCCCACAATGACACCCGAGGAGAGAGCTCTGGAAAGATTTGTGAAGGAAAAGCAGAGGGGAAGCAAGAAAGGCTCTCTTTTCGATCTCGAAGATGCGGAGGAAGACGGTCAACTCACACATTTCGGAAAGTTTTTGTCTTTTGACAAGCCAGATAGAGCAGATGATTTCAATGAAGTGGATATAGAAGGTTCTGATTCAGATGGCCCAGACGACTTCCTCAAGGAAAGGCCCCACAAAAGACGGAGGTTATCAGATACTGATGTGACGAGCGAGGAGTCCACGACCGAGTCGGATTCCAGACCTGCGCGACCAAAGTCCAAGAAAGAAGTCATGGAAGAGGTCATTGCCAAATCGAAATTGCACAAATACGAGCGGCAACAGGCTAAAGAAGATGATGACGATCTCCGCGCTGAGCTTGACAGAGGTCTGCCGGACCTTTACGCACTTATGCGTGGACCCCCACCGCAAGCTCCGCCACCGCCAGTCCCAAATGCTGGCATTGCTGGCATGAATCCTGACAGGTTAGCTTTGCTTAATGGCAAAGAGCGTACCCAAGCCGACAGAGAATATGATGAGCGATTAAGGCAAATGGCTCTTGATCAACGAGCAAAGCCCACAGAACGCACGTTGACTCGGGAGGAGAAGTTACTACAAGAGGCTCAAAGGCTGAAAGAGTTGGAAGAGAGAAGGCTTCGAAGAATGAGAGGAGAGCCAGAGGATAGCGACAGCGATGTTCCCGAGCAAGTTCATACGCTGAACGGCGACGACGACCCAGACCGAGACGAAGCAGACATCTTTGGACTTGGCTCTGGTCTAACCGGCGAAAGTAAATCTCGACAACTTGACGTAGAAGATGAAGACGAATTTCTCATTGAAGAGGACCTCATCGCTAGCGGCTCAGAATTGGAGGCTTCGGAGGTCGATGAGTCTGATAACCAAAGTAGCGAATTCACCGAAGAAGACGATCCAGAATTTGTGCAAGGCTTACTATCGAGAGAAGATATCGGTAGAGAGGGACTGAATCTCTCAAAGGGTGGAGACGGTGTCTCCAAAGAAGATGTGGCGGCTGGTGGACTGGCGTACACCTACAAATGCCCAGAGAGTCATAGTGATCTGCTTGAAATCATGCGCACTGTTTCCCTTGAAGACCTACCAACTGTAGTGCGAAGGATACGTGCGCTATACCATCCAAGACTTGCTAGTGACAACAAAGAGAAGTTAGGAAGGTTCGCTACAATCCTCGTGGAACATATTTCGTACCTGGTCTGTCAACCTGAGCATCCACCTTTTCAGGTACTGGAGGCATTGATCCGCCACATACACTCTCTGGCGAAGACCTTTCCGGTAGAGATTGGCCAGGCCTTTAGATCACATCTGAAGGCACTTCATGAGCACCGGCCAACATCTCCGACACCTGGGGATCTGATCATCCTTACGGCCATCGCCTCCGTTTTTCCCACGTCAGATCACTTCCATCAAATAACTACTCCAGCAATGTTGTGCATGGCGGAATATCTCGAACAGAAAATTCCGAGAACATTGGGTGATCTAGCTATAGGCACATATCTTCTAACTCTCTGCCTCCAGTACCAAAGGCTTTCAAAAAGATACGTTCCAGAGGCGTTGAATTATACCCTGAACGCTTTATTAGCATTGTCGCCGATAAAGCCGCGAAAAGAGACCGGATCCTTTCCTCATCATAGTCTACCGGAATCCATGCGTTTACAGGACAGTCCAATACCGGCACTAGAGTGTGAAAGATTGAACTTTTGGGCAATCTCGCTAAGAGAAGATGATATCACAAATCAAGCACTCAAGATCAGGCTTTTTTGTTTGCATCTTGCATTGATTAACAATATGATGGATCTATGGGCCGAAAAAGCCGCTTTTTGCGAGAGCTTTGATCCTATCTATTCCGTGCTACGTTTTCTCAGTGGCAAATCCTGCTCTGGCAGGCTGAACGCTGCAATCCAAAACAGCATTAGTACCACGTTGAATAAACTCCATCGGGGACTTCGACAATCTCTCGCTGCACGTAAGCCCCTCCTACTCCACAATCACCGACCTCTGGCTATTAAGACCTCGATACCGAAATTTGAAGAATCTTACAACCCAGATAAACACTATGACCCAGATCGGGATCGGGCAGACATGTCCAAGCTTAAAGCAGAACACAAGCGCGAACGGAAAGGTGCTTTGAGAGAATTGCGGAAGGATGCGAACTTCGTTGCAAGGGAGAGTCTGAGGGAGAAGAAGGAGAGAGATATTGCGTATGAGAAGAAGTATAAGCGTTTAGTAGCTGAAATCCAGGGAGAGGAAGGTAGGGAAGCAAAAAATTATGAAAGAGAAAAAAGGATGAGGAAGAGTAGAAAGTAGAYTTTGTTAGATACAACAGTCACTTAATACACGATCCAATGACGGCATGCTCTGTGCAATGCCCTAAAGTCTTCACGAATTGCTCCTTTATGCTAGGTACCAAAAGGCATATGGATAGACATTAATATTCGGGTAAGTCGAGTTCTTTGAATGGTGGATATTCATGTGATTGGATCGTGATTGCCCCATCGCCCACTTTCGAGGCGCTTTTTGCTGATATGAACGGTACCAATGTGGCCAYGTCATATGGACTGCAATCTTCTAACTCCACATAATCTATATATCTCTTATCAAACAGCAAGGCTGCAATTCGGACACCCTATGCAGATTCTCTTCCCTTGGCGTTGGCTTGTGACAAAAGTCAAATTCAGAAAACCGCAAGGCTTAGTAGTTTGTCTTCTCCACCGCATGCTCAAACACAATCTCTTCCAGTTAGGTCTCTGCAAATTTTCCAGCCTTTCCCAACAGCTTAACCTTCTCCACATTTGACTAAATTTTCAGAGTCTAGACAACGTCCAGCACTATACCACCAGCGAAAAGCATAGGACAGCACCAGATCCGCACCAGAGTCGCCTGAGCAGCGACCCTCTGATCATCCCAGCACATACCGTCTCGGTATCTCAACAGCAGCATCGTGATAAAGGCAACAAAAGAGAAAGCGACAGAGCCTCCTGCGCTATCCATCCCGAGCAGGTGCTTGACATCAGAGCGTTGCCAGCACGCATGACTCGTACAGCGTCCACACCTCCTGTCGACGGAGGAGTCGGCAGCTTTTCCTCTCCAGGAACACTGTGTGGATCAGGAGCAGGAACGAGTTCTTCGGGGCGTACAACTCTCGATGTTGCGATAGGCAGTGCCCAAGCCTTCACATCAAGCACCGCAACTGGTGCGACCACTCCTCCGAGGCAACAGACTACCTTAAACGTACTCCGTGACCAGAGAGGTGGGCCAACGCATCAGCCTGCTTTCAACACAAGAGACTTTCCGCAAGGGGCGTACATCCAGCAAAACCATGCAGACGGCATGATGCCGGGATTTCGCCTACCCGTTCTACTCGCGCATACCCACAACTCTGCCGGTAGTTTTGATCCCACACAACCGATATATGAGCATTGGCATCACGGAAATACTCTTTCACCAATCCATACCCTATTTGACCAGCGCGAAACCTGGTCCACGCCTACTGGACATGACCGATGGAGAGGACCAACTGGACATGACCGATGGAGAGGGCAACGACAGTTCCATCGTGGTAGACTTGATGATAATACTAGCGAGCATTCTTGTGATAAGAATTGTGACACTTATGAGTCTCATATTTGGGAGAACCGACACTTGGTGGTTGACCTGGACAGCGGCAAGAAAATACCGGTGCATGGAACTTCTCATATTGGGCCACCGTTAAAACCATTAGATCCTCCTGCTGCGGAACTCGTTGCCCAACACCAGCAGCTGTATCTGCTACGACAGCAAGAGGCGGAGGAATRTCCGGTAGCATATACCTATTATACGTCACTGGTAACAAAAGATAACAACATCTTGTTTTCGTCGTGCTAATGCTTGTCAGATCTAAGATATCGCAGATCGGCGCACTCAAAGAGAGAAAAACCGGTGACGGACTACTCACAATATACTCGTTGGACACAAGGTACCCAGGTATCCTCGTCACTTGGATTCTGAGGTCTACCACTGGATGTTTCCGCACAGGGACGAAACAAGCCCTCACCATCACTCTGTATATATCTGCCATTACTCTCGTGTATMCAGTCCAATGCAATCAGATAACAATATCAATAATTCTCTTCGTAGAGCGGCGCAGCGCAAATCATAGCTTTTGGACCTAGAATTGTATTCCATGCCAGCAATTGGGTATCTTCGCTTCAACCCCCCAAACTCCCATGTGCGATGCATTCCACCCCTCCCACGCAAGCATTCACTCATTCACACCAGCCCTCGCATACGTAATCTTCAACCTCTTTGGTCCCTTCCCTTCATTCTCCTCATCCTCCCTATCAATCCTTTTATTTCCCTTCTTGAAACTCGACGTAGCCCTAACACTTGTAGAACTGGTGGGTGTGGCATGATTGCTCTCTCTCGCGGATAACGGCGGATTAGGAAGTCCAGATGTCGGTGTAGCAGCGTGTGAAGGCGTTGTTTGTGCGGATGATGTGGGGGAGAGTTCCTGTTCCAAAAACAAAACTGAATCAGCACATTCTGGCTTTCGACACAATGAGCACAGGAATAGGAGCCCACAGACCCTCATAAAGCTCACGGAACTCCGAGAGAATATCCGATCTGCATCCATCACCTGCCCCTTTCTCCTCGTGCTTGTGCCCCCACCGCCGCCCGTGGCGCTCGCTCCACCAGCTGCGGTAGAGCCTTTGATATAATTATCGAATCCCTTAATGATGTTTCCGGCGACTGTTTCTTCCAGATAGTTGCCTTCGTAACGGTAGATTTCGTCTTCGAGTTGGGACTATGGCACTCATTATCAGAAAGGAGTGTGGTTAGAGGACATTTGTGGGAGGCGAGCAATACCAATTGCTTGTCCAATGCGCGTTTCTTTGTCAGGGTATCACGCAGGTCGCGCTTTAATTTTTCGTAGTAGGGGAGGCCGCGAGTTCCGTCGGCGGAGACGGTGGAGGGGGGAATGTTCTCGGCCATGGGGAGCTGTAAGCAGTGTGATTGGGGCGGTTTTTGGGTTGGATATGGGATTTTGGTTGTGATGTGAGGTGAAGTGTGCTCGGCAATGGTTGCCTGCTAGGTTGTCGGGATCGCAAGGCTCACTTCACTTCACTTCAACTGCTGGTGCAGCACTACAACAATACCTATACAATTTGATTTGCGCTGATTTAAGAATGGATCACGACGATATGGAACATGGTGGTATGGATATGGGTCATGGACACATGTGCAATATGAATGTACGACACTTCCCCAACCTCTTTTCATTGAGCAGCTGCTGACATAGCTGTGGTAGATGCTGTTTACTTGGGACACAACGAATCTCTGTATAATCTTCCGCTGGTGGCACATTAGCTCCACCCTCACGCTCCTCATATCCCTCGCCGCTGTTGCGGTACTCACWGCTGGCTACGAGCTGGTGCGCGAATCAAGCAGACGATACGAGCTGAGTAGTGCCGAGCACATAAACAGCTTGCCGAGTAAGTCGCTACGTTCTTTTCGTCCAGTTCTCTGGAGGCATGTATGGTTTCTTGAATGGGGGCTAAGCCTTCGCATCTTTGAAGACGACAATAATACTCATGAACGAAGCTCATTACTCTGGTCAGGGAAGGACGCTGGTCAGCAGGAGAAGAAAGTTAGGGTCGTGAAAGCTGCGTTCTATGCTGTGCAAGTGTTTTACAGCTTCTTTATTATGTGAGTGGTCTTAATCGTGGAGGAGAGATGGGCTAGTGCTGATTGCTGCAGGCTTCTATTTATGACATACAACGGCTGGGTCATGCTGGCAGTAGCCGCTGGTGCATTTATCGGGTATCTGGGGTTTGGGGATTCGAGTCCAACGAAGAGCGTTGCTTGTCACTGAATGAAATTGATTATGAACTGGCTTGGTGTATGAGGATTTAYTGCGTTCTTACACTATCATCAGGAATCGTTCTGAGACTAGCGTTTCAGTTCTTACGTACTTTCCACAGAGTAACCGTATATCGAGTACGATTGCTGTAGCGGTAGGCTGTCATTGCTGCCTACACACTCTCTAAMCCTCTTCCTTTCCAGTGACTGTTACCTGGAAGCGGCTACTAAGACGTCTAGATTACCTGTCTTAAGAGTTCTTTATACTAGTTGGCGAGGCTAGACCGATRCAGCTCAGATCGATCCACATAGCTCATCAAGCGAACGCCCTGAGGGCTTTTCGTAGCAAAGAATACTGTTCGACTATCTCGGGGCAACAATTAGGAGCATTGCCGAAGTCATTCCAGCGGTGCCAAACCGTGATGAATCTTTAGTCATCTAATCACTTTGTTTTTGCGGTATGCTATGTTACTCGTGGCGCATACAACCTCGACCCAACAAGACTGTGCAAAGTTCGATTCCTGCGATGTCCAATTCTATCAACCTTTAAACAATTGTTCTATGGAACATCATGCTCCTCTTCATCGCCAAACCCGAAGCTAAAAGCAACGTGGCTTGTTTCTAGCCCTCCGATACCATCGATCAACTCGTCCCACTTTCGCTTCTTACCCGTCTGACCTACCTCTAGCCTCTCAACAATTTTACTCAGCATGTCAGGATGCACCTCCTGCATTTTCTGCACAAAAAGATCATACGGATTCTTAATGTCCTTGTTGAAACCTGACACTTGATCTGGCTTGTTCTTCAGAAAGTCCAACACGTTCGCAAGGTGTGCCGCCGGTACAAAGTTCTGCGTAATTGCTATGCTTGGTTCCAGGTTCACTACGAGATGCCACCAGCCTGAAGGAACGTGTAAAACCTCTCCCTCATTACAGATGCCTTCCCGACAGCCAGACGTCTTCCTTGCTTCAGCATGAAATGATAGCAGCCATTCCGCAACGCTAAGCGGACTGGTGACCTCGCTTTGGTCCTCCGATACAAAGACACCAGGTGGTGCAGGTAACGAAGCTGACGAAGGAAACATGATCCAGTATTTTGAGCCTTTTAGAACCGCATTCCAAGCACTAAATTTGTCAGCACCGTGTATAAGTGAGCACAAACAAGCAGACAGACCTCGTAGCGTTTGGATCATTGTGAAAGGTGCTTCCACTCCTTTCGGGGCCTACGATGAGCCATCTACTATCGGGTCTTTGATCACCCAGGACCGCGAAGAGATCTTCGCCGAAGCAATCTGGTGGCCAATAGTGCCCACCTTTCCCGACATCCAACCCCATCTTCTCAACAAACAAGCGATCAAAAAGATATAGTGGGCTCTCGTCCTCGTTGTTGTTCATATATTCTACGTATGTCTTGAGAGGCCAGTCGACCGACTCAGCCTTGAATATGACATCGCCGTACTGTGTGAGCATGGACTCCGTCGACCAATTGCGGTATACCGGCCACGCACGAACAGGACTGGTCAGTATAAACGGTTTGTTTGTCCAAGATTCGCCGAAATCGAGAGCAGAGATGTCTGGCAGCCGTGGTAAGGCATTGCTGGGAGGTATATTGCTGATGTATGGCAGTAATGGCACGTGAGCGCAATAGAACGGGCGATGGAGTACGTCAGCAAAAAGGCTCGCGCAAGAGACTTGAGAGACACTATGTCTGGGTATATTAAAGTATGTTGAGCGCCACATTCCGTGCCARTTAGAGAGAGAAGAGATCGACCTAAAAGACAGGCTCTCAGCATGAGTCCCTGCTTTGAAGTCCACAACATTTGCGTAATGGTTCGAAAATTCAATTTCGATCAAGTTCGTGAGACGAATACTACTTGACACCTGATGTATATACATACGATCCAACCAACGCTTGCAGAGCACATCGATAAAAGATATCAAATAGGTGTCCATACTCAATACATAGTGTTTTCCATAAGTCTTCGAGCCTCGAAAAGGCGTACATGGCCTTACAGGTACAGCCTATCTTTTGTAACGAGCTGCCATCCAGATATTCGAGTACCTGAATAATTGATTCGTCTGGCAAGGCTCCAAAAAACCCTGTCGCTGACTTAAGGTTCTTAGTGGCGTTATATGCATTTCCAGTTGGCTTGACCCCAATAGGGTGGGAGGGCACAGACACTGAGTCATCCCCTATTATTTCTACCGAAAGCTCTTGTTGAGCGCCTCGTTGACTCATTGATGGTGGTGCGATTTCTCCAGTCGACTCGGTCATAATCAGGTGTATTTAGAGAGAATTGTTTCCAATTGGGTAATCCTGTAGAGCCCTTGTCCGCGTTGCGAAGTATTCCATGTGATATCAGCCTCGAACATAGAATAACCCTATATATGACCAAGTCATACATCAGATTTCTGAGGTCTGAAGGAGTCAGAGTAAGAATGAACAGCAGGATGAGTCGTAAATCATTTTTATATGCCACTAGAGTCAATCCTTAGTGCACAAAGTAAACGCAAGGCAAAAGTGCGGCGAATTTCTTGGCGCTCGGAACCAATTTTTTTTTAGCCATAATCCAAGGCGACCTCACAATATTTTATTTTCTGCTCTACAATCATAGATACAAACCACAACCAAATACACACCACTTTAGAATCAGCTAGCACTCGTCGAAGAGTGCCCTGATACTCACACAAATACATCCTTTCATAGCTCCTCTGGGTGAACACCTCCACGGTTCATCTTCAGAATAYTCARCCCCACCAACACTTCTTGTCCTTCGTCGAGATCACGCACCAGAAGGTCGTGATCTGTAAGTGTATAAGTCGCAATCATGGCTTCAAATGACAAGGGTCTCGAAGAGATCCCAGAAAGTAAGCTGCTATGCCTCCAAGTCCAGGCGCACATCTGCGATACCGGCTTACCCATGTGGTTTTGTTCTTCCTAACACCATGAATATATCGGCTGACGCAGGCATGTACTAGCACAAATCGAATCGAATTACGATGAGGTCACCGACTCGTTCGACTCCATGAACTTGAAGGCTGAGCTCCTCCGGGGTGTGTTTTGTGTTGGGATCATTTATGGAAAGAAACCCTTTGAGGACTAATATTATTCCAGGTGTATATGCCTATGGTTTCGAGCGCCCTTCTGCTATTCAGCAGCGCGCTATCATGCCGGTCATTAAGGGTTCGTGGGTCATCAGCCCCGATCATACACGGCGCTGACCTCTGTCTCCAGGTTCCGATGTCATTGCCCAAGCGCAGTCTGGCACCGGGAAGACCGCTACCTTCTCCATTTCTGTCCTCCAGAAAATTGACCCGAATCTCAAGGCATGCCAGGCACTGATTCTTGCGCCAACACGCGAGCTGGCTCAGCAAATTCAAAAAGTTGTTGTCGCTATTGGTGACTTCATGTCCATCGACTGCCATGCCTGCATTGGCGGCACCAGTGTCCGTGAAGATATGACCGCTCTTCAAGCTGGACCTCAAGTTGTTGTTGGGACACCTGGCCGTGTCCAGGATATGATTCAACGTCGTACCCTGAAGACCGACGCCATGAAGATGTTCGTTCTGGATGAGGCCGATGAGATGCTCTCAGTATGTATTTGCTGCTTCCCTCGCTGTTCTCACTTTACTTACAATACTGTAGCGCGGTTTCACAGAGCAAATCTACGATATTTTCCAGCTCCTTCCGCAGTCCACCCAGGTGGTTCTTCTTTCCGCCACTATGCCCCAAGACGTCCTCGAGGTTACCACCAAGTTCATGCGGGATCCTGTCCGTATCTTGGTTAAGAAAGCCGAATTGACTCTCGAAGGTATCAAGCAGTTCTACATTGCCGTAGAGAAAGAAGACTGGAAGCTTGACACCCTCTCCGACCTTTACGAGACTGTCACAATCACGCAAGCTGTTATCTTCTGCAACACGAGGAGAAAGGTTGATTGGCTCACCGACAAGCTCACCGCGCGTGACTTCACCGTTTCAGCCATGCACGGTGACATGGACCAAGGCCAGCGTGATCTTATCATGAAGGAGTTCCGCTCAGGTTCTTCGCGGGTCCTGATCGCAACTGATTTGCTTGCTCGCGGCATTGACGTCCAGCAAGTATCCCTGGTGATCAACTATGATTTGCCTGCAAACCGTGAGAACTACATCCATCGTATTGGTCGCGGAGGACGATTTGGACGAAAAGGTGTTGCGATCAATTTTGTTACGGCTGAAGATGTACGAATGATGAGAGAAATTGAACAATTCTACAGCACTCAGATCGAAGAGATGCCAATGAACGTTGCCGGTAAGTCTCGGCTATGATCTCTCAATTTACTTAGGATGGACTGACTTTGTTATAGATCTTATCTAAATTGACTGGGACTTCTATCAAACCATTGCATCAAGCTGCGTACCGTATTCCGGTGTTCAAAAGTGATATCTGGGTACCTGCAGCTTACGTCATAAATTTCATAATCCTTTTCGACCAGGCGGCCCGAGTAGTTTGATAGGGAGGTTTCAAAGTTATAGAGAGAGCTTAAGGAGACAGGTGGCATTTGCTGGCGATGTCTTCTGTTATTTCGCATGCAGTGGCATATTTCATTCGTCTCATGTGTGTCCCAAAATTGGTGTACTTCATCGCCTGGCTATGGCCGAGCTATGAACTCACGTCTGATGTCTCAGATCCTGTAATTCACCTTTCAGATCCTACAGTCGCCAGGGAGGTTGGCGCTATCATGCAATTGAATAGATCGATTGAAATACGAAAAAGTTGTTCTCTAAATAAGTGCAAATTTTTGGCAGGCGCTGGTGTTTAAAAGTCCCAAACTTCTTTTGACAACACTTGAACATTCCACGCCAACACTCGCCTTCACTGATGGCACCACCTAGAGAGGAATGGCAGCTCTGGGCCTATCGCTTCGAGACTGAACTTAAGAAGGTCAATGCACGTACCGACGCTAGTCTTCAAAGTAATGATCAGGCCTCCCTTCACGCCGAACAGGTCAAAGACTTAGCTATTAGCATTGAACATCTGCAGGAGCAGAACAACACCCTGAAAGATAAAATTCGGCAGCTGGAAGAGGAGGCCAACCAGCAAGACCAACTCAATGCGCGGAAGTCCCAAGAGCAGCAGAAGCTAGAATCGAAGAATKCTACACTGAAGAGGGAGTTCGACCACGTACTGAGTGCTGTGGAGGGCATGGAACGTCTTTCGAGGGCGGAGCGTGAGAAGTCAAAGATGGAGATGCAGGCGCTGAGAGCGCAGGTGAAAGCTCTTTTAGCCCATGGAAATTTGGATACGAAGCTTTCAGTAGGCAGTGGGTCACGGGGACTTCTTCAGAGGAGTCATATCGCTGACACTTCCACTAGGTGACACCCCAAGGGCTTCTAGAGCAACTTCTCAAGCAACCACTGTGGACGATAGTATGCAAATTGATGGAGACATCCAAGCGCAGCCTAGCACTGTGGTTAGGCACGTCCAGAGGATGGAGATGCAAGGCAACTCGACGCTGAAGGAATACCTCGCCTATGGCGAGGACATGATGCAGATTTACGAGGTCCAAGCTGTTAAAGACTTCGTAAACGGAATGAATGAATTCGCTCGCCGCAAGGTTGTCTGGGACAGGCTGGAAAAAGTAGGGTGGACGTGGGCAAACGCAAAGCATGAAATTCAGAAAATGATGCATGGTACGAAGAGGAGGTCCAAGCGTAGAGCTATGTCTGCGCTGGCGGACGAGGCCTTCAAAGGAGGTAAGACGGCATGCAACATGAACTAGCAGCATCATACAAGCTTGCGAGTTGCAATGTACACCGTGATGGTTAATGAGTAAAGGAGCTTGACCTGTACCTACTCCGTGTTTTGCATTAAATTGCATCAGAATAGTCAAGCTCTCAATCCACTCTCTCAACCCCTTCTACGTCTCCTCATAAACGAACAATCCCCCCTTCTCCTCTACCCCGACCTCGATCTCTCCCTCCTTCAACTCCTTTTGGCCCACCCTCACCCCTGCCCTCATCACATCCCCCACCTGCACAGGTCCTACACCCTTAGGCGTACCCGTCAACACAATATCCCCCTCCTCAAGCTTCATCACCCTACTAATCTCACTCAAGATCCTTGGAATCCGAAACAGCATCAATGCCGTAGAGTCTCTCTGCCTCTCCTCCCCATTTACTGTGAGCCACAATTCCACATCATGTGGATCCGGAATCTCTGATTTCGGGATATAGTGCGAGAGGGGCAGGAATGTATCAAAGCCTTTGGCGGCAGTCCAGGGTATACCCTTCTTCTTCGCTTCTTCCTGCATATTGCGGGCCGTCATATCGATAGCAATGGCATATCCAGCAATCGAATCAATAGCTCCCTGGGCGTCTGCTTCCGGGTGGTCTACGAGGTTGCGACCCATGATAAGAGCGAGCTCGACTTCATAATGGAGGTTGGTACCCTTTGGACGTAGCACTGGCCCTTGGTTCGGTGTCAGAATGGAAGAAGAGGGTTTGAGGAAGAAGAACGGCTTCTTTGGGCGAACATTGTTGAGCTCTTTAATATGGTCGCTTTGGAGTATCAGCTAATTCGATGGTCAATGAATGCAGATAGGGAAAAGGATTGCTGAGCATACGCGTAATTCCGGCCTATGCAGACCACTTTGCGGCAACTGCGTGCTAGATTGTGAGACGCCATGATCTAACAATTGAAGCTGGTAGAATGCGGCATGTCTATTTCTTAAGTACAATGTTGCGGAGAGAGTGCCAAAACGTCACTGCTGCAGGTCAGAGGCCCCTGCTGTCGATCATTTTCGGCAGTGTCCCACGGAGACTCGAGAATAAATCTACCCAACTCTAAACCATCAACCCGCGCATACACAATGCAAATTGCGGAAGTTCTGTCTGATCTCACCTCTCTCAGAGTCTGTGTACGCACAGATATCATGTCTTTGTTCAGACATTCGCAAGCTAACAAAAGTAGGACCACGACGCAGCTCTCGCACTGGTCTCTGTGCACAAAGCTCCCGCTACTTCGGCTTCTACAAATCATATCGAAGCTATGAACTCGGGCACAGAGGCTGATATTGACGATGACGTAGATATGAAGAGGGTTACGGATTTGGTTGATCTGCATTACGGTGTCAAAGTGAACTATACGCAAGGTGAAGATGCAGGTTTGAGGAAAGCCAGATCCGACGTTGAGCGGGTGTTAGAGAAGCTGGAGTCGAAAGGAACAAAATGATCGAGAAATGGAGGCTGAATGGTTGGGTGTGTGGCTGCATAAAAGGCCTCACAAACGAGGAATAACCTGCAAAATTGAACTTGTGCTGGAGCGAACGCTCGAGGACGCATGCCGAAAGCATTTGGCATAGGAACAATTTAGGATGGATTGGACAAGGGGGATGAATATCTACTACCGTCAATGCCAAGCGAAGAATGCACTTGCATGAATAGGGAACGAGGGATCAGAGGAGAAACATGGTGGCAGATGGCATTACTGCCGCCCGAACACATCAAGCACGACCCGTTTTAACTTCGTGTTATGTTGCGGGCTTGATCCATTGCTATCGAGACAAACTTCCTGCAAGAATTCGTCTCGTTACCGAACGGAAACTTTTGTCAAAGCAAGGCCACTCGCCCTCATAGCGCGGGCACACCAAGTTTATCGAGGTTGACATCCTCTCCTTTGGCAAGACTCTTCAAAGCCTGCTTTGTAGGCCCAGCCAGCTGCCTGCCTAGCAACACCTTAAGGACTATCTCTCTGCCAGCAAAGCGCCTTGTTTGGCGCACAATCTTTGAAGTCTTCTTCGTCTTAGGCACTTTTGGGACATCAGGAGCTGATACTCCGGGTACCTCGACCCCCGGAGCTTGTACATCTGGAAGCTGCCAGTCAGGAGCAGGGACCGGTGGCACAGATCCCAGGCCGCCAGGTTGTGGAAGACTTGTTTGTGTTGAGACTAGGCGCTCCTCGGCAAGAATGTCGTCGATGGGGCGTGGAGCAGAGATGTCTGACATATCAGATTCACTTGCTTTCTGGACTGTGATTTTTGGCTTCGCATAATATGGTACTGAATCAGTCAGGACGTGGATGACTTGCTCAACCGCCTCTGGAATGGGTGTTTCAGCAGGCTCCTCGATTTCAGGTCCATTGCTCGCTACTCCTGATGATCATTAGCGGCTCAAACGAAATCGCACCATAGTGGAATCCTCTCTTCACACACCTTGTGCGCTTGAATCTCCTTCATTTGGCTTCAGAATATCCTGTGCTTGATTGGCAATGTATGAACCTATGCTTGAAAATATATTACCGCCGGCGTCTTCTGGCTGAGGTTCCTCGACTGGTGCAGGTGTGTCTGGTGGATGGGTGCCAGGAGGACTGGCCGCAGGAGGAGTGAGAACAGGAGACTGCGCATGAGCAGGGGCTCCAGACGTTGGCTTATCAGCTGTCGTTGGAGAGATGGCATTCTCATCCGCATTATTCACTGAAGGAGGTGCAGATGCAGAACCAGTTGGAGATGTATCAACAGTAGGGCCTTTCTGAGCTTGCTGGTCCTTGACAGGGACCAGACGCGGCCATCCCATCCCTCCAGACTGGGCTTGCTTAAAGTCGGGTCTTTTGCCAACTGGGGTAGGAGAACCAAGCATAATGAAAACCGATGTTAGGTCTAATATTAGGATTGATTGAATGATCGTATAATGATGTGGGACGGCTTGATAGTACATGCGAAGAGCGAGTCCATTGCAAGTAAGGAAGCAACATGATTTCCCTGATAGTTGCTCTTTCCAAATTATGAATTACTTGCGATTGAGTACACTATTGATGCAAAAATGGCAGGTGCAGCAGGTTGGCGGTTGGCATATGCGGCCTACCTTTAGAAGGCTTCAGACCCCACTTCCATCTTTTGAGGGGTCTTTCGCTCCCTTTAAGGCTTTCTTTACGGTTGGAGGGTGAGCTCTTCTATCTACAAAGGGATTCTTAAAGCGTGGAAGAGATCAAAATTATAACAAGTGAGTAAATCTCTCCGGATTGCGGAGACAAAGAACAAGATACAGAGCATGACTTCAACAAAGTAGATTTGCCTCGYCCTCTATGTACACCACTTATGCTCTAGCTTCTTACACTATCAATCACAGCGCGCTACGTCAACGAGCCAGTAATCCTACAATCGGACACAGAACCCGGCCTGATGGTATTTCAATGAAGATCTTTAATGTAGAAGGGAAAAGACTAGAGGGAAATGGCAATGCCTAGATCAACACCCAAGACTTCCTCAACAATGCTCCCATGATTGAGCCAACGGATGTTGATACATGTGTCGGAATCCTGCAGCTACGGGAGAAATGCTTCGATAATTCCGTCGGCCAATCGCTGACTTGGTGTGGGCTCTAGGCTTAGAGGCCGCTGGGAAGTATCAATCGACCAAGGAGATGTGTTTATGCGAGAAGCCAGAAGCAGAGGGATGGATTGAAGGCGAAGAGGTCGGGTGATGTGAAGAATATCAATGAGATTTCCTGGTAAGATCAAAGATATCAGTATGTGAGATTGCAACTTCATGCGCGCTACTTTAGGTGCTTTTTCGGTGCGTGCCTATCCTGCATACAAGACTGGTCTGTATAAGCTAAGAGAACAATAATTTGAGCGCCTTGATATCGTTGACGTTTCCGTTGATTTGACGGCTGGAATCTTTTGCGGTAATATCTTTATAGCGATGTCTAGGTGTTGGATCGAGTCCTCTCACGGACGGTGTGTCTCCATTCAATTGTCGGGCAAAGGAAAGTGAGGAGACATTGTCGTAGGAATGATGATGTTGCTCCAATGTGAAATCGTCGACGACGTCGTCCCGTGCCTCACAAGCTTTAACATCTATCTTTTCCTCCGCAGGCGTGATTGACACTATAGCGCAAGTGATTAGCTTCTTGCATCAGGACAAGGATGCCATTGACCTCGTGATACCTTTTCCCTTGCCCACGGTCATGCTCTTGACGTTGAGACTGGTTTCTTTGTGTGTGAGCGTCACACCTGTGGCAGGTTGTCTTTCAGGCTCTTCGCTAATAATATGAATCTGATCACATTCCTGCGGTAATCGGTAAGGGCTGGAAGGATGTAACGAAAGGATTCAGGATGCCCAATAMATGACTCACGGAGTCGCTTATGTCCACCAACAGCTCCTGCTGTAATTGCTGCCTTTCAGGCATCAGGGTCATCAACTCTCCAACAAGCTTGCCCACACCACCTTGAATACTGCCCAGCAGATCTGTGTGCACTAGAGATATGCACAACAGAAGACTGCTCTTCTCCTTTTCAAGCTGATCAAGATTCGCGAGTATCTCTTTTTCTTTTCTGCCTTTCAGAATTTTCCAGTAATTCCGGACTGATCCATGGGCATAGTCAGATGTAACTTGATCGAGTATGGCTGACAGTGTCTTTGCTTGCTTGAGTGTGGTCCTGATTTGCCTATCGACAATAATCGTCTGAAGTGAAGGATGTTGCTCGATAAGCTGCGCGGTATCAGCGAGTTGCGTTATATGCTCCACATGCTGTTGAATTCTTCTGGGCGCGTCTTCGAACCGTCGATAGATCTCGGAGATGGAATTTGTAATTTTGATGCTGTATACAGCTAATTGCGAGGCACCTGCCAAGAGGCCTAGGATTTCCGCTCCAGACATGAAGTTTCAGCTGAAATCCTGTACTATTCTTAGGTGTGATTATGACACAGGAAGATTTGCGGCAACTATAGCCAGATGACCACCTTATCAGAGGCCCGCGCCAGACCCAAACCATGAATGGAAGGAGGGGTTTGCTGAATAAATCAATGCACCAATCGCTATGCCTCACATGTACCACTAGTGGTTGGTGTAGCCTATCAATTATTCGCATTTGGGGAGATGGCACGCTCTTTGTGACAGGCTTTTGCCGGGATATTGATAACCACCCGGAGGTGAGCGAACATGAACAGCCTTGAAAGGCGCTCGACACCCTACTGCTGTATGAATGATATTAGACCAATAGAACCCTAGCAAGCGATGCCGTCCATATATTCTTATCCCTATGGATGTGTTTCACTAGGCTCAACGCCATTACTTGACCATGACAATGATGCAAGATCAAGGAGCTTGTTGAGAGGGTTTGGGTCTAGGTATAAAAAGTAATCCGACGGTTATACGACCCTGTCTTAATCGCGACGGATCTAGTGATCAACAGTTGTGTACACACAATTTGCGTCCTGTTATTGTCCCACGCTCCCAAATAATCAAGTCCGTACCTCAGTAGCGACTTACTCAAGAKCTATTGGAGGCATGTATATAAAATATATTTAGAGAGAGAAACAGACTTGAGCCGGGCTCTATTCTTTCATGAAGGTCTCTGCTTCTGGAAAGGTGTTTTCAATCACCCAGTATAGGCGGTCAACCCGACCATGCAGTGACACCCCAAATTGAAGAAGGTAGAAATTGGGGGGATAGTTGACCATCAGCCTTGCACGCTTCGCAGCTTCGTCGTGCGTCATAAGCCAAGTGAACGTATCATAATGATAGTGGCGAAGTGGGTGGGATTGAGATTTTCTTCCCTGAAATGCCAGGTGTAGACCGTCCTCGAGCTGCGTCACCTCCACGAAAAAATTTTTGATAGGGTTGAAATAACGGCCAACGTATTGTCCAAGATCAAAGCTAGGTCTTGTGTTTTGCACTCTTTGGGAACTCAATGTCAAGTTCATCGACGGCACCAGAGCGAGCATTCTCTTGGCGCTAGCACGCGCCAGCTGAACAAAGTCGTTTGGTTGAGGAACATCAAAGATAGTCTCGATGAGCAGTTGCGCGACCCAATCTGGGCAGTCATTCAGCGCAACTGCACTTTGCAGGACTACAACCACAGTCATGGTTTCTGGGAAAGTATAGACATTTGTCGAGGAGCCTGGCATGAGACCCTCATGATAAAGACATAAGCGCGACACGCCACCGCTTCCTATGACTGGCAGATCCATCTGTAGTCTAGCATTGATTCCCTGCTTGCCAAGTATACCAGGAAGCTGGCACCGTACCCAGCCAAGACCGTAAGCATTTTCTCTCAGGGTAGTTCCTTCCATAAAATTATGGGCCTTGATCAAATTAGCGCACTGTTTGAATGGAGAATCTTTCGTGGATGTTGATTCCAGCTGAATCTGAACGTTGCAGGTTTTCATAAACTCTCGATAGAGGCAAAGAAGATCATTGACAGTGCTTTTAACGCCGGCAGCTCCTTCAAGTGCTTTCTCTGTGTTAACCTTTGGCGAAGGCACAGGATAGAGCTCCCTATCCTCTAGCACACAGTAGCATTTGCCGACATTGGGCTCGTTTGAGATATCACTTGTTGTAGTTCGCTCTAGATGCAACGGATCGAAGATCTTGGTCTTTAGATAAGAGCCATACTCCATACCCGAGAGCTCTTCAACCACGAGACCCGCTACAGCATAACCAAAATTGTTGTAGACTAAGGAATCTCGGAACGCCCCTTGCCGTTTCCCATAATTGAAAGTTTTCACTTCTTGACCCTTTTGCAAGAGTATTTCGTTATAGTCTTGGAAAAAGAATGTATCCGGAGAGATCATCCCAGAACGATGAGATAATAAGTCCACTATAGTTATCATTTTCCCCATTTCGCCGTGACCTTTCCCGAACTCAGGCAGAATGGTATGTACTGGTGTGTCCCAGCGCACGAGGCCATCTTCTACCAAAACTCCTATTGCAGCGGCGGTCATCGCCTTAGTCATAGAATTGATGCTGTACAAAGTGTCAGAATCTGGAGGTGTCTTGGCCTCGACATCACGATATCCATAGTTGGCTTTGTGGACGACCTCGCCATGATGGATAACCCCTAGTGATAAGCCTGAGCAGCTGGATTCTTCGCAGATCTTGCTGATAATAGGCTCAAGGTTCTCAAGACTTTCAGCCACCCCCCACAAATCCTGAGACAACTGCCTGCAGCACAATGAGTTAAAGGCATGTTGTGATTAAGGTGTCTGCTTGGTGTTACGAACGTACATGAAGTTATCAGCAGGCACTCCTAGCGTTGCTAGATGATTTGGATGATCTTCAACTCGCTTGACCACAACGTAATGTTAGAATGACTAACACCTATTCTAGAGAGGCACACTTACCATTCTCATGTTCCTTCATCTTCAGTAGTAAGTTCAATGATTTGTGCAGTCTTCAGGTTAAGAGGAAAATTTTGTCGGCGTTGGATCCGCCTTACGTGGGGCTTCGGACCACTCAGGTTGCAGCATCGCGATCGGCCCACGCGACTTTGCCTAAGAATATGCAGGCTGCCCATCCAATCACAAACCACTTTCTGTAATCTATGCTGTTACTTTACCGCAATACCAATCGTCACTCATCAGTCCCGTAAAATACGTAATGCCGTTTGGGCTTGGTCGCGGCGAGGCATCACCAGGCTGCCTGCCTGCCCGTTGCTAGACATGACAACGACCGAACATGTCGAGAGATTGGCAAGACCTCCCGTCCTTATATCGAGGCCAAACGTCTAAAGATCACTCCGCGCAGCACAATGGTGACAACAACTTTTACTGGCGCGAACGTGGTGAGCGAACATTATATATCTTTGGCTGGTAGGAAGTGGTAAACTAAATTCATAACGTAGGAGTACATTCTGATCAAGCCGATTCAAATGTCAAGGCTTCGATATCAGACAACACCATCTTYAATGTTCCTACCAGGTATCAGTACTTCTATGGCCGAGAAGATATTCTCGTGGAAATTGGACGAAAACTGTCTTCTAGTTCTGCCGGTTCACCGCAGCAGCTGCGCTCTTGTCTGATCCATGCAATGGGTGGTATGGGGAAGACTCAAATTGCTCTTGAATTCGCGCATCGGAACCGTAATTATTATCAATATATCTTCTGGTTGGGAGCTCATCAAGCTCCCGAATTGGCTATCAGCTTCGCCTCCATAGCAATGAAGCTCAAAGTCCCAGACGCAGAGACGATGGGGTTAGGCCGTCGGATCGAATTTGTGAAGGACTGGTTGGAATCTCAGGGTAATCATCCAGGCAAAGTCAAGAAGATCACACTGACCGGTGTCTTCCTAGATCGCAATTGGCTTCTAATTTTCGATAACGCCGACTCATGGAACTGCATCCGCCCTTACTGGCCGAATGGTACAAATGGTGCGATCATTGTGACTAGCCAGATTGCCGGCCTGGTGCAGGCTGGTCCCATCCGGTCACACATCCAGCCAAGACCTCTAAATGAAGAAGAAGGCGCGCGCCTCCTACTGGACCTCGCGCAGGAGGAGGATCCCTCCGAGGAAGATACAGTAGCAGCAAAAGGCGTCTCAGGTATCGTCGGAGGACTACCTATTGCGATTGCTCATATTGCTGGGTACATGTTCAACTCTGCTGTGACATTAGCAGAGCTCATACCAAGGCTCAAGACTCAGGAGGCTTACACTATCTGGTCAAGTGAGAAGACTTGGTCGACTGCCATGTACGAGCAGAGACTAGACATGGTCTGGCACATAGCTTTACAAGAGCTTCCGGAAGAAGCAATGGATTTGCTCCGTATCTTAGCCATGATGAGTCCAGATGATATTCCGGAGGCCATGCTGATCGGGCAGGTCGACAAAGGTCCTGATCAATTCATCAAGACGAATTCCAGGTGAGCTTAGATTCCACTGTACTGGTGTCCAAAGACAAAGACACAACTTCTTTAGACCACAATAGCACAGTCACCAGATTTGACATGCCGTGGGCGTTACCTTGCAAAAGTGGCTGATAACGCTCACCTCAGCTTTGAGTCAATGCGCTCGAGCCTTATCAAAAGGCAACTTATACATAGAGGCACTTTGCCCGCGCCCCACCTTTCACTTCACCGCTCCCTTCAACTCAATATACGGAGTTCTTTGGCAAAAGATTCAAGGAAACGACAAGAAACATTCGACAGGGCAGTCAGCTTGGTGCGTGAGGCCTTTCCGCAGCAATCGGGCATTATGACGCCGGTGAATCACCATTGGGAAGTATACGAAAAGTACCAGCCCCATGTGTTGAGTCTGCAGAGATTGTTTCAACATGAAGACGGGGCCTTGACCGGAACCTCCACCTTCGCAAACCTTCTGTCAGACGAAGCTAATTATTTCTGGGAGCGAAATTTTCTCGACGATGGCATTGAAGCATCCAGGCTTGCAGTGACAATATTGGATAGGATCGACCCTCCGAACCCGAATGACCAAGCCCAGGCACGCTGTCTTTGGGGGGATATGAACCTCGAGAAAGGACTAAGCGGGCGCGAGACTGGGCTTCAAGTATTGCTGGAAACCCTTGATATACGAAAAAGGTCTATTGAAACGCCTCCTCCAGGTGGAACACCAGAAGAGCAACTGCTTTATACTAATGCTTGGAATGATTTCGGATGTGGCTTATTGGAGTTCGCGGAATACGCGAAAGCGGAGAAGTATCTCGAGCACGCTTTGGACATAAAGAAACGCAACACCAATAAACAAAGCGAGCCTATGGAGTTTGCGGAAGCATATATGAACCTGGCGATGGTACGTGCCTTCCAAAGCAGACACGAGGATGCGAAAGGACTACTCGCAGAAGCAGTTGAGTTGGCCGAGAAAGCCAACGGTCGCCACTCAGCTTGCGCTCAGAACTTCACGTTCTACTGGGCAACCATTCTCTTGATCTCTGGGGATCTCGAAATGGCACAAGAGAAACACGAGAGCATACTCGAAGAGCGAAAGGAGATATTTGGCACTTTTTCACCGCGTACTCGGCACAGCTATTATGCACTAGGATTGACCTATCAAAGACTTAGGCAATTAGAGGAGGCAGAGTACGTAAAGTCCTTCAATAAAGATACAATTCTAAGAGGTGATAGGAAATTCTTTCGCCAGTCGCTCGATAAACTCGACCAACATCCATATCCCAAGGAATACATTGCAAGATCCGAATTTGCCTTATCTCAATTGCTACGAGATCAGCATCGTCCTCAGGAGGCTCGAATGCTAGAAAAGAAGGCTAGAGACACTCGAGATACTCTGCTACCGCAATATGCACAACACTTCGAGAAGGAAAGAAGCGATGAGCTTGGATCGTTCGATTATATGGTGTCATACAAAGCTGGCCGAACCACTATTGGACATGCTCCTGTAAAGCCGCTAGATATCGCTGACACTGGGATCGATCAAAGCATTGCTACTTTCGGCAGGTATGACTCGCAGCTGCACAATCCCAGCACAGGCAACGAGCTGTAAAGATGTGCTGAACTTGACTGGTCCGGTTCACACAGCGTCAGTATACCTTATGCAACGATGATTGTCTCATCGATATAGTAGTAGCTGCCGGCATGCATATTCCGTGGGGGGTTGCCTTTGATGTACGAGTGCCACGTGGAGTGTTCATATGCTCGAGGCAACCAATCGAGCCAATATCAACTATCAGTGAAGCGGGGCCAGCGAATCTAGAACACGGGCTACAATATTACCATGACCTCTAACGAGTAAAGATCAGCATACTGCACCCGAGATGCCTGCACGAGTGTGCTGCAAGTATCAGCATTTATCGCCGATCCTTGGTCCGCGGATAATAGTATCTCGGCTGGGCCTTTCATAAACAAGGCTATCACCAGTGATCTTGTTATAATAACTTCATTGCCGGTAGCTTTGAAATGAAGTAAACACTCAAAGACACTGAGCACTCGCAAAAATTCAACCTGAGGTCAGTAATGATATTCATCATCCCCGTCAATGGTCGCTTTAGCTTACACTGTACAGCTAGATCATACGCTTGAACTAATGGAGAACGAGAGCGCCCCCGCACAGCATGGCCAAAACGTCGCGAAGGAGAACCGTCTAGCCGATACCATTACATCGGTAGCGGACAAAGATACTAGAGCCAAACCATGGCAGACGGCAGACGTCGAGGAACCCGCCAAATATCAAGACAGCGGCAAGGGCCGTGCTTCTGGCGTCAACCTCAAAAAAGATGATTATTGGATGGCGGAAGGATTTGTGAATGCGTCAAGCTAGGATGCGGTATTTATTTCATAACCATTGCTTACACTTGGCTAATCCAATGCTAGAGAAACAAATATCATCGGGATAAGGGGGATCAAGCCGAGGAAAATACAAATGCTCGAACCTCAATGCTTTGTCGTGGTATGGCATTCGATGGGATTACCGTATGAAAGAACGATGAGTGTGGGCAATCTGTTCTCATGTATTAGTGTTAGTCAATTCGAGCATATCAATGCAGCATCAATACTTATTGCTTGCACTGCCTTAGATGAATCGTAAATCTTGATCAAGAGCACCTCGTCCGGAGTCTGATGCGATAAGTAGTACCATTGTTGTTGTCTGTTGTGTAGCAGGTACATTGTTTCCTGAACATCGTCACGTCGAACATAATCCGTGTTGATTAAATCTGACTGATTTACAGTGCTGCCATCACAAACCGCAAGTGGTCTGTCTTTGACAGGATGTGCGAGCGGTCGCCATAAACTTCAACAATTGTTAGCGATTGGTGCCAAGCAGTGGGTCGCATGTGATCTCTACTTGACAATGCGGACACGACCTTTGAATAGATCCTCAGACTCTGCGCCTAGGAATTTGCGGCACCGCTGTACCATCTCCCATGGACTTTGGTCTTACAAATATTGCTCTTGGTCATCCTGAATCGTAGTAATTTCAGGTAACGACGGGACTCACCAACGTGACATGTCGATGCCACCGGAAGGAATTGATGCAGCTCTGTAAGATCAACCCTTCGAGGTTTGAAGTCTGATCTTCGCAGCTTTTGTATACGTCAGCCATGTCTGTTAATATTTATTCTTCTGACCCTAGGAGCGATAACAGGTATTCAAACTCTTACTCTCCAGTCGAAGACGAAGACACGTTCGGCGTCTCCAGCTTCATGCTTTATAACTGATGCAGCCCAAGGTAAATACTCTTCTAGTATTCGCTCCTTGCTCTCGAATCCGCTGAAACCCGAACTTATCGACCTATAGGCAAAACCGTGGCGGTCTAAAGAGAATTGATCCTCTATCCCCCTGACGTCCCGAATCGTTTGCTCTTCATTTGTGCCAAAAACGAGATTTGTCCGCCGTCCATCAGGCCCCTGCTTACTTTCCGTAACAATCTCGTAGGGCTTCTCTCGCCCGTATAAATCTTGCCATTGTAGAAAAGTCAATTTAGCCTTCTCATCTTTGACGGCCATACTAAGTCAGCCTAAGCAGGAATAAATTCATCCACAAAACAGCACAAWCTTCATGCTGAGGGTTTTGAGCCTCATTGATAGCTTCTCTGTTGCCCGTAGGAGCGGCCAGGATCAAGCTATTTTATCGCTAGTTAGGAACATGGTAGAAAAGGACCTCTTCAGGAAGGTGAATGAAGCAGCTGCCTGGGCCCGTGCGTTCTTGACCATGGCAATGATAGAGACATGAGGCTTCTCCGGCAGATCTTTACCAGATGTCTCGAACGAGCAACATCAGCGGTCAAACACGAGCGGGGCATGCATAAGACGTAGGATCGTGATTCGGATCATCGAACTTCGGCATGTGAGAGTGATGGGGTTGCAGCATGCTAAAGATTTTGCGATAAGCCCCCACTGGCCATTCAGCCAGTAAATGAGATGAGAAGGCGAGCCCCGGTGCTATGCTACTAGTGCGATACACGTTTTTCAGAAGTATTGTTTCAACTTGTTCTGAAATCTATAGGATTAATTAATGGTATGACGCCCTAGTTATATGGAAAGGACATTGGTTTGGAATATCTAGATGAAGCTCAGGACTTACGCTTGAGAACAGTACTCCTCCTCACATCAATTTGCCTGTGAGGCTTGTCGCCTACCATGGCGACGAGCGTAGATGCAAAGTTACTCAAGTCTACAAAGTTCCCTCCTGAATTTAGCCAAAAAGTTGACATGAGCAAGGTCAACGTTGAGGTGATGAAAAAGTAAGGAAGTGGAAATGCGATGTATCTGACAAGCTTGCTGACTATGTATGGTCGCAGATGGATCGCGGGCAAGATATCTGAGATACTTGGGAATGAGGATGACGTTGTCATTGAGCTTTGCTTCAATTTACTCGAAGGCTCGCGCTTCGTGAGGGCTCATCCACGCTCTTTGTTCATGTTACAATGGGCTAATTCAAACCTCCTCAGCCTGACATCAAAGTGTTGCAAATCCAGCTTACCGGCTTTCTTGATAAGGACACGGCGAAGTTCTGCAAGGAACTATGGTTGCTCTGTCTAAGTGCGCAGAGTAACGCACAGGGCGTTCCGAAAGAGCTACTGGAGGCCAAAAAGCTTGAATTGATACAGGAGAAAGTAAGGATTGGCTATGGGCTTGGGTGCAACATATGCTCACGTTCGAGTACAGATAGACGCCGAGAAAGCCGCCGCAGAGGCCCAACGCCGCAAGGAGCAGGAAAGGCAGCGAGACCGCAACATTGACGCTATCCGGCAGAGAGAGCGAGGCGAACGTGGTCGAGGTCGTGGCAGGGGTGACAAGGGGAATCATGATTATGATAGACGACCTCCACGGGACTCGAGATCTCCACCGCCCCGCCGCCGAAGCCCCCCTCCTAGCTATCGCGGGCCTCCCCCAAGACGTGAGGTCGACACCTACATACCCCGTGGCCAAGCAGTCCGTCGGCCAGAAGATAGACGCCGTAGATCATCTACCCCAAGAAAATCGCGTTCGTACTCACGATCTCCTTCAAGAACTCCTCCACGACGAAGGTATAGAGACGATGACTCGCCGAAACCAAGACGTCGGGCTTACACCCCAAGTCGGTCTCGAAGTCCTCCCCGCCGGCGGTATGATAGGAATAGAGAGAGAAGGAGAAGTCCTATACGCGGTGATCATCGAGATAGATCCTTAACACCTTCAGATACCTCTCGCTCACATTCCCCCAGAAGACGTCCTCGGAGACGCTCTCCCTCCATCTCATCCCGCAGTCCCTCACCCGCCCCTAGATCTGGGCCTCGTCATCGAAGACGCAACTCATCATCCCCATCAGTCTCTCGTTCCCGATCCTTGAGTAGGCGAAGAAGACCTGCAAATAGGTCGAGAAGATCACCCTTCTATGATCATGATTACAGAGGGTATAACAAACGGGCTAATGATCGAAAGGAACGTCACAATCATGATGGCCGGCGACGCAGCCCCAGCCGTAGCCGTAGCAGGGACCGACTCTCCCCTGTCCCCTTACCTCCAACCAGGAGTCTCACTCCACCAAAAGAGAGAAATAGAAAGAGGCACCGCTCAATAGAGCGATATGCACCGGCAGGAAGAAGGCGGCGCAACTCTTCCTCAGTGTCCTCACCTACTGACAAACGACGCAAGATGGCTGACTCTTCTGCGGACGAGGAGAACAGGCACCACCCCAAGTCTACGAGTCCGAAGCCGGCAGAAGCATCTGGGGCTAACGACGAGGTGGGTAGTGATTCATAGGTCCGTTTAAATACACCACAAGTATTTCTTTTATCCTTCATTAAATACGCATGATCATCTAGGCTACCAATACTGACTATAGTCTCTCTATAGCAGAATCATTCCTCCGCCACATTGACAGCTACTGAGCTCCGCGAGAAACTCCTACGGGAGAAAGTAAAAGCCCTGAGAAAGTCTAGCAGTACGCAAAAAAGCCCTACAACAGAAGAATTGCCAAGTCATATCCTTGATAAAGACTGAGTACTACTCGTATCGATGCATTGTTTCCTGGTATCCTTAGCCTCCGCTCTTTTCTGTTACACAACGGTAACTTGGACATATGTATGGCTTGTTAGGGGCATTCGCTGTATATAGATCAATTGAGTCGGATAATCGAAAATTGGACATATCAGCACTGATTTAT
The DNA here is from genome assembly GCA_000444155.1 of Cladonia macilenta KoLRI003786. NCBI lineage: Eukaryota > Fungi > Ascomycota > Lecanoromycetes > Lecanorales > Cladoniaceae > Cladonia > Cladonia macilenta. The sequence continues at coordinate 759,516 of KE598570.1, forward strand.
ACGTAACGCGTTTCTAAGGTCCTTGTATCACTGATTCAAGCCATCTGCAATACATGTAGAAGGTTGGTGCATGCATGTAATTCCCATACTCAAAAGTGCGTCCAAGCTACCTATGCTACTCAGCAAAACTATAACCACCATGACCCACGCAAGACGTATTGCTTTATGTACAATAAAATATCCGCCCTCCATCCATCAAGACCAATTTTACCAATCGTCGCCTTGTCAACTGTTGGTCAAAAGCCAACCCAGTCCCCCAACCTCTTGCCCATCTCCATGTAAAGTTCTAAAGGTACACAAGCTCGGACCAAGGTCTCTAGAGACCCTGTATCCCCAGACTCCCTGAATCGTGAGTCGGATAGATCATTATTATTGGTAGGGCGCCGAACAGCACCGATGTATCAGCCTATATGCTGATTCTTGAATAGCGGAGCCGAGCATACGTCTATATTTAAGCATTGCTCAAGCAGCAGCTTCAACAGACTCCTCAGGTTTGTACTCCTGGGCAGGAGCGCTGTCGACTGCTGGGCCGTCCGTCTTCTTCTCCTCGGCGGTCTGCTCAGGTGCCGTATCTGTGCCTTCGGGCTTCTCCGCTTCCTTTTCACCCTCCACTGTTGTGCCAATTTTGTTTTCCAACTGCTTAGTTGTCTCTTCCTCTGGTGCAGGTGTCACTCCAGCCTCTGCTTTCTCCGCTTGCTCTTCTGTGCTCTTAGCATCGCCATTAGTAGTTGCGGCTACTGCTGATCCGACCTCGTCCCCAGGTTCCGTCTCAGGCTTTGCGTCGTCATCTTTGTCGCCATCTTTCTCACCAGAATGGCCAGTAGTGTCACTAGCAAGGATCTCATTCCATTTGCCGAGTAGCTCTGCAGCCCGATCCTTAAATTTGTATTGCCCATCGAGTGGGATGGTAGGGAGTTTTAACATCGCTTTCAGGACTTTATGGATTTTGGTGACCCGTATAATACTACTCTCGAGATCTGGGTAGGTTTCTAGTTCAGCCAGGAAATCCGACATGGACTTTTCATATTTATTAGCAATCATGCTCGACCTTTGACGGTTTGGGCGATTCACCTTCATCTCATCTTCTTTTGGTGGGATGTCACGGGAAAGGAACCCTCGCTGTAATTTATGTCGATAATATAACACTAGCAGGGTCAATATAGTCCCTCCAAAATTGTGAACAATCCTCACCTTTCTTTTCCTTCACCTCCTTTGCTTGTTGTGGCGTGAGAGGCTTTTCTTCGACCTTGGGGGTTACTGCCTCCTCATCACTGGCGCTTTTCGCAGCTTTGGCAGCTTTGGCAGACTTAGGCTTTGCGGCCGCCTTCTTGTTTGACGATTCTGCAGCGGGTGTTTTGGGTGTAGAAAGCTTCAACTTAGTAGTGGTTTTAGGGGTCTTCGCGGGCTTGATATCGTTAGACATTGCAACTCAACAGCGTTACTGATACTAACCTTTTCCTCTACATCCTCACTGTCCTCTGCCTTCTTTCGCTTCTTTGATTTTGGCTTTTCTGCGGGTACCTCCTCATCAATGTCCATATCATCCGCATCATCTGCAAGCGCAGCAGCGTCGACGCTTTTACGAGACTTTTTGGATGCCTTCTTCGCTGCTCGTTCCTCTCGCTCTTCGAGATCGGCTTCCAGAGCCTTTTGGTGCTCCGCGAGCATAGCCTTAAAGTGTTCGATGTCATTGTTCTCCGCAGCTTTAGCATAGGCGGCAAGCAGTGGCTTCGACTTTCCTTTCTCGATGGGGTTCTTCACTGCATCTGACTCTACATCGAGCACTGCGAGCTCCGTATTGGGAATCCAAGCACTGAGCGAAATTGTCAGCCGGGTCTCGTAATTTCGCAATGTAGCTCCAAGAGAATGTCAACAAACGTAACTCACAATTCATTTGTATGTCTGTCACTATTAGTACAGGCTGACCAAGTATTTGTGGAATGTCACTCACAAAAACATAATAGGAAACGTCCTCTCGTACGCCCGCTTGCCGCCATCTGCATATTCTGGCTTCTTAAAACTACCGTCAGGCAATTGGGCAGTGACGGGACGTGTGTTAAGAAGACTGGGCGGCAACATCTCTTCATCGCAGATTATTGATGGCCACGGCGGATGACCTTTCATGCGGGCGATGTAGTATTGACCAGGCTTAGCATCCAAATTCGTCAAAGGCTTTGACTTCTTCTTGTTGAGCTTCTTGCTTTTGTGTTCAGGTACAGCTGAAGATTTCTTTTTCGATGATCCTCCCATGCTCGCTCGCTTCGCCACCGATGGTGTGCCGTTCAGCGGTGGTGCGGCTGAGCTTGAGCCAGTCGTCGCCACCTCACCCGCCTCCCCAGCATCCTTCATCTCGGTGTCTTTACTGTCTTGCATCGGAATCGAAGGCTTATCGGAGGTGTCTGTGGCGGTGTGATTGGCCTCACCGTTAGTTTTAGGAGCTGTAGAGTGGAAGAGTGTGTCAGCCTAGGAATCCCGATGACCCTTGATTCATCAAACGTACCGTCCACTTGACTAGCTTGCCCCGCTCCTTCCTCCTTTGACTCAGGCTTGTGCCCACCTGCTTGCTTGTCGGCAGTCGTGCTGCCATTCTCTTGTGGTGTGTTTTCCATATCAGTAGTTGATGAAGCTGGTGGTACAGATGGAGCCGAGGCGGCAGCCGTTTCAGCCATTATTTGTAGGGAAGCGACACAATAATGGTCACTCAAAGCTCGTTCTGCGAGGCCTGTTAACACGCGTATTGGTATGCGGTGTGACGCGAGGGCGACGCTGTAGTGCAAAGAAATGCCTGATTTTTAAATAGCAAGAAACTGACAATCAAGCTGTAGGCTTCTGTTGTGGCGTTGAAAGAAGAGTTGATTGAGTTGCAAACTTTGAAAGGTGGAGAGAACGCGCGACAGCACCAACCAACTCGCAAAATTACGATGGGAAACCCGCTTACTAAGATGATGTTGTGTCAAGGCACTGCTGCGTTGCAGCGACGGCGATGAGGATGATCAAGGTTTGATTAATGGTATCTGGCCTATAGAGTACAATAGATGATGAAAAGCAACAGAACAAGATGAACAGTGATGAAAGAGAAGCTGTCGCCAGAGGGTGTCGAGCGATGATAGTGGAAGAATCCAATCCGTTGCCCGACCGGTCTTAGCGCCTTGCCCTTCCTTGCAAATTCCCGCATGCCGGTTTCCCTTGTCTCACAGGTTTCTCCGTTTGTGAGGCTGCATCATGGTAGACATCGACGTTTGCCCTGCCATGTCCATTGCAACCTGGCCTATAGAACCGTACCGAAACCCATTCGCCATCACGCTCGCAGCCTCCGCCAAAGCGAAGAAGGTACATCCCATCTCTCCCAGCGCCGAAAGCATGATCATCCTGAAACTTCCGGAGCCAGCACACAAAACCGGGCCCAGGCGCAGCTCGTCCCAGTAAGATCGGAAGAGGGGCTGCCCACCCCGGGGGCCAATGTCAACCGCGCACACCGTTATCTCTTGCTCTTGCGCTTATCCTTTGCCCCGAGCAGAGCAAAATTCCACCACAACGACAGTATCTGGATCTCTTCTTGGTTTTGGAGGATATAGAAAAATGCACGGGTAACGAATATGCCTCGCAGAAACCAGATCCAAAATCAAAAGCCAGAAATGCTGTCAAAGCAACAAAAATGCTCAGGGCCTTCGGCGTCAGGGATTGCATCTGATAGTCGCTGTGATAAGACACAGTTTCCTCCCATAAGAGACGAATGCAGAGTTCACTGCTAAAACGAATATGGCTGTAATTAGGCACCACGACGGCGTCAAGGCATCGTAGTAATTTCCAGCCACTCCTCAACACGCTGCATTGATGCGAAGATTCAGGTTCAATGCAATTGCAAGCTCCAACCACAAGTGTGACCGTAGTACAATAAGATCTCGTATCCGAGACTTGTACAATTCGTTCTTACAGTATGGAATTTCTTTGGYACGCAGCAGAAATGATTCAGCTTGTGCAAGCAAAAGTTCAGAATGACCAGCGATAACAAGCAGGAGATGTAAATGAGTATCTCTAGTCGTGAAGCAACGCAAAGGGCTATAAAGGACATGATGGTCCCAATATTTTTGTCTGATATTCTTAAAGTTGAGAAATCATGTTTAGACAAAAATGACACAGATCTCAGATACTGCGTAGCGATGGGAAATRATAGGGTGGATACGTGACCAAAGACAAATGAGGAAAACCTTACGGAGCATACTCGACACGAGTAGCAGCATGTCGACCTAAAATTGACATGCTAGAGTGCCGTGTAGAAGCACACATTAGAGCATTTGCATGTAAAACAGGTTTCTTGAATTACGGCACAATCAACAAAGCTGTACAGGACGGATTCGAAGACGGCACGCAGTCTTCGATTTCCTCCGGCTCATGTAGAGTAACTAGTGTACGGTGAGGAGACTGGATATAAGGTCCCAGGTAACGTGATTCATGGCGGATCGATGTCTCTGATAAGACTCAACGTACGCACCAATCGAAATCACATACCGCTGTGCTTGACCAACCTAACCGCGACATCGTATTTGACGCGAATATCGTCTTCTATCTACGTGATGTCGATGTGCGGGCTTTAAATTGAGAAGCTGRAAGGCTTGTTGCGAGAAATTCCTGCCAATCWCATRAAGGAAGACTTCGCCGTAGTGTAAGCCGCCATCTAGCTCTTCCATTTTGCTCCACGTGGGGCCTCGAGTGTCAGGATTAAACGTGAAGCATCAAGAAAGAGAGACTGTGCCAGTCTGGCGGCTTGGAAAAAGCATATCAAGCTCGTTCTATTGCGCAGGAGCTTTAGATGATGGCTCAAAAGCTACGAGGATGATGATGAGAAGGGAAAAGTTGGAAGACAAGTAGTAGGTGGGCGGTCGGCTTGTGTACGATGACTTTGGAACACTAGCTGTAATTTATTCAGCCCTATCACTCTTCGCCTCCAGCACAGACCCGATGAAGAGTGGGAGTATGCAGGGCATTCGCAAGCGATAGGCTGGTCCTCGCGGACAGTAGCTTCATAGACATAGCCATCAGAATGAGGTCATTGCTGGTATGACAAGACAGGGTGTACTACGCAGAACATTATCCCAGTAGTTCAGCACGATGAGTGAATTAAGAGATTGCAATGGCTTCGAGCTTGATTTGCGGCAGACTCTTTTCATTTTATGGTTGCACAACATTCCTAGGTACAAGATCGACAAGCTCTCCACAGTTCTTGCACTTCCTCTTCTCCTCTGAAGCTTTGAACGCATTCACTGCCTCCTTAATCTGAGTCCCAAGATCCGTGCAGTGGAATGCCTCCTCATTGACGATGTGCCCACASTTTTGACAATACCATCTGAGTCTATCCTTGCTCTCAGCCGGTCTGAGCTGCTCTAGCACAATGCCAACAGTATCTGCAAATCGGACTGGGTTGTGGGGGGTGTTTGGAGGCAGCAGGAACATCTCCCCTTCGCGGATAGGGATATCTCGGAAATTGCCCTCGTCAACGACCTTGAGAAGCATTGATCCTTTGTATTGGTAGAACCATTCTGCAGTCTCGTTGATGTGATAATCTGATCGAGCATTCGGCCCGCCAACAATCTAGAGTACGGATGAGTCCCGCAATGCCATATCAAAAAGATCGAGAATGGAGCGTACCATGACTGTGACATCTTGATTGTAGACGCAATAATTGTTAATGGGCGGTTTCAAGAGGTGAGAGTTCTCCTCCAGCCTAGAGTGTGTTAGCTTCTCGCCAGACAGCAGCAAGAGTCGAGCGTACCATTTGGGGATATTCAGTGGACTTGAAAGCATGGCGGCAGTGGGTGTGGAGAGAAAGTCGAGCAGATCTTTGTAGCAGTCATGATCGAACGTTTTCAAAGGACTCTGGTGTGTGAATGACGAGTGAAGGAAGATGACAAATGCAGTCGGGTATTGTACTGCTAGCTCTGTTTCCTAATAATTTATCTTACAGCAGTCTCGCGTCAGAATTCGGACTTGCCAGTACTGGGAGCATTGTAGCACCTGCCTTACAAGGGCCTCTTCATCAGTGGGACTCTACAGACATTATATAAGGTGTTCTGTTGACAGTGCAACCCTTGGCTGCGATGTCTAGTCCACCTCAGACCCTCGTTCGTTTCCAATCACAGAAATCTCTTGCTCATAGACTAGTCCTTTCCACACTAACAGGTCGTCCTATTCACGTATCTCAAATACGCCCGTCTTCTTACGCAAATCCTGGCCTCGCTCCTCACGAAATCTCCTTTCTCCGTCTCCTCGAAGCCGTTACCAATGGCTCTCGCATAGAAATATCATACACTGGTACAACGCTCGTTTACAGACCAGGCTTGATAACTGGAAGTGCACCTGGCTCAGGAGCTAGTGCTGGTGTGATACGCCAGGAGCTACCTGCCAGTTGTGTCAAAGGTGTCAGCTATTTTCTGATACCGTTATGTCTACTTGCTCCATTCTCCAAGGCGCCAATGAATGTACTTTTCACTGGTCCTGGTGTTATAACATCGGCGACACCCAATGGAGATATGTCTGTAGATAGTGTACGAACAGCAATACTGCCACTTTACGCTCAATTTGGTATCTCCAGCAACATTGAATTGCGGATACTCCAACGATCAAATACGGGCGCCGGAGGCAAAGGTGGAGCAGGTGAGGTTCAGCTTGTCTTTGGACACCAAGTCAGGCTTCCAAAGACGGTACACATACTGAGCCCCGGACGAGTGAAGAAGATTAGGGGGGTTGCTTACTGTACTGGGCTCTCAGCTTCGAACAATGCTCGGATGATCGAAGAAGCTAGGGGGATATTGAATCCAATGGCAAAAGATACTTACATTTTTTCAGACGTTTCCTCTGCACCATCCTTGAAGTCAACCGACAAGTCACATCTAAATCAGAAAGGAAAAACTGGGGTGGGGTTTGGCCTCTCTCTTGTTGCAGAATCGTCCACCGGATCGCTGTATTCGGCAGATTTGGCTTCACCACCTTCTGGAGGAGTGCCACCGGAGGACATAGGAAGGCAGTGTGCCTACCAACTTCTCGAGGCTGTATCACTGGGTGGTACTGTGTCTCTTGCAGCAGCACCAACGGTCCTGACACTCATGGCAATGGGCTCAGAGGATGTAGGGAGAGTACAATTAGGGCGGGACGTGATCGGAAATGAGTCATTGGTCGGGCTCGCAAGAGACTTGAAAGCCTTTGGTGCAAGTGGTTGGGGCGTACGAGAGGCCACGAATGGCCAGGAAGGGGACGTGGTTGTAAGTGTCGTTGGCAGGGGCGTTGGTAACGTTGGGAGAAAGATCGCATGAACGCTGTGAAGCAATAATTTAAGATCCACAACCAGTCGCGAGAGGACAATTTGATCCGCCTAATACCACGAACGTAAGTAGGCTCGGCAGCAGACGAAGCTCAAGAGTCGGTAGGAGAGCTCCGAATCGCCTCCCGTGTATGGGTAATGAGAAAGACCACGAGGTTCTGCCCAGACAGGTCCGGGAAGATAGTGCATCGAGGACTCATTGCGGAATTTCCTGGCTACACCGCCTCATCAGTCTGCAATATCTTCCAGGATCACCGTTTAGTCTACTCGTTGTCAATGCTATCCACATCCCTCTCACTACCACAGCTTGGAAAGCGTCTCCAGCGACGAGAGGCTTGGCTTGACTCTGGCTTGAGAGGGTCTCTGCGAAACTGTACCAGCAGCAAACTCGTTACTGACTCGTAACGCGTATTATGGTCATTAAGACCTGGGATGACCAGGACCTACAAATGCCGATGCTATGGCTAGTCGAGTACCTCGACCTGCGTACGAGCCCGAAACAAGGGTATGTGTTAAGCTTCTGCCACCACTTCGGAAATCCTAGCAGTTTTCTACTTTGATAGCCCGGTGTTGATCCAATGTCCAGAAACGCTTGTGGAAAATATTGTGCATTTTCCTAAATGCCTTGGTATATCAATTGTTGTGTGCCCCGTAGCTTTTGGGCGGTCCTGGATTACACGGTTCAGAATACGCACTATTCTAGTATCAACAAGCTATTGTGGGAGTTATCGGAGAATCCTGCGCTGAGACTAGATTGCATACGTGCGAAATACGGGAGTACATTTGTTCTCCTCAAGATTGCAACAGTGCTTGTTAGGGTAGCTATTCATAGGGAAGGCTATAAAAAGCGCTTCGTCTGGACGCCTCCCAACTCATCTGTCATATATTGTTTGATGGTGGCTGATTTTGAGATGAGTCTTGCCCCTCTCCCTTGCTCATCATCGTCACTTTTGATGAAATAGAGTTATAAAATATTTTCTTCCGACCGCAACCTCCTGAAAAAATATGCTTCCGAGGCCGCAGCAAGCAACATGCTCTTATTTTCTTATAATTGAGGCGTTTAACTCTTCAAACCACGCTTTACACTATGTTGGCGTTGTAATTACAGCAGTAGTAAAAATTTAACCTACTCATTCCTACTCAAACGCCAAGGCTTGAGAGCTTTTGCACTCGTTGTGAACCACCCACTCTTGGCTGCGACTGCTTGGCTAAGAGACAATCTCAAGCTGAATCATGATTGATCTGTCCTGCTTCTGTCTAGACGAGGCTCTCGATGGTGTTTTGAAGCCTGCTCACTCTTCATCTGACACTTCATGGTTTGGAACATGGACGGTAGACCATAGTATATTGCTCATGGCGTTTTATACAACGCAAGGGGTGACGTTCGAAGCCTCGATGTCGTTTCTGTGGTTCTCATTAAGCTTCCATATGAGGCTTGCGAATTCTTCTCAATTGTTCTCGTGTTCTTCTCAAACGTTCTCATTCAGAGATTTTCAGTTTAGCTCCCTCCTGTCCCATGATCCTCCCCACATTTGTCTTGTCAATCTGGTATAAGACTGCATGTTCTTCCCTCAGTACTGCCTTCTTTCTCCTTCATCTTCACACACATTTCAATTTGAGACCATAGCATACCCGTCGACTATCAGACCCAACTGTCAGTGAATATATCATACCACACACATACCGCTGCAGGAGACTTGATCCAGCTATCTTCTCATCACCAACATCATGGAGAGTATCGGTTCCGTCTTTGCCATGTACGAACAGACCAACGCCTCGTCGTCGACTGCGGACTCGGACTTTGCCAATTTCCAGAGGGAGTGCGACCCTCTCGCAGAACAAATCCTGGCATGTAACGGGATCGAAGCCTATGAGGCCTATCTTCAGGAGTCCGAGGCTATCAGAGCCAGACATGAAGAACAAGAGCACAAAGAAGCTCTCGCTAAGCTTGCTCTCAAAGCAGATCTCCGAGCCGCCGCTCGTCGATTTCTGAGTCTCGAAGACAGGATCGAAAAGGGGCTCAAGACTATTGTCGGAAAGGTCCTTATGAAGGCCGCTGGCCACCACGTACACCTCCTCCACGCATAGACACCATTCCCTGGACATCCGGAACCGGCCGGCCCTGTCCACCCCTCCGCCGTCATCGCCACCTCACCGCCGTCATCGCCACCTCACCGCCGTCATCGCCACCTCTCCGCCGTCTTCGCCACACCTCTGCCGTCTTCTCCACTCTCGGGACATCCGGGTAAGGCCAGCTCTGTCCACAGCTCGCCACCAGCTTCATTCGATAGACTCTTCTCTCTCGAGAATCCATAGATGATCACAGCTAGTATTCACGCCCCTAGACGACTATGCGAGTATATCACCACCACCACCACCAAAAATTGCCGCTCTACTCCCTCTGAAACAGCTGAGAAGGGGTCAAACCAATAACATGGCCTAGCATGACACCTTCGACATCTTCACTTTGGCCAACGARGTGCCACRGTCGTGAGAAGACGCTTTGCCACAGACATGCTCCCACAACCATGCTCCCACAAATATTGCTCCTACAAACATGCGCTCACAAACATTGCTCCCACAAACATGCTCCCGCAAACAGAATCCTACAATGTTACCGCTCAATGCATACGCTCTCGCCCAAACATAAATCAAGGCATACATTCTCCTACAAACACACAGAGCAAATCACATATTCTCCTACATACATCCAGAGCAAGACAATATCCTCCTCCTACATACAGAAAGGGTAAAGCATGGTGTCCCCTACATACATCCAGAGCAAGGCAACATTCTCCTCCATGTATACAGAGCAATGCATATCTTCAATCACAGTTATTCTTMGATGGACGTGCGCGTGGAGGCGAGTAAGGTCCCACAAACATTCTCACACAGCACGTGCCCCACGAGCATGCTGCCACAAACATATCGGCCAAGACGTACCATTGCCCAGAAACACCTGTTACCAAAGGTACCCGTCAAGGCACACATTCAACTACGAACACCTTCCTGCGACCACTTTGTTGCCCTACACGATCCTTGTTCACGGCCACCGGTTCCCGAAGAGAAGTGGTCATCAAAGGACGTACGAGCACCGACACCACAACACCACCACCTGCCATAGCAGACAGGACAATCAATCCCCAATATCCTAGGTACCCGCAGGCGAGTAAGTCAGTGTTGTCTTAATGGTCATGATCAAAACACTAACGGTCTGCTAGGACATTGCGACTATCTTCAGTCAAGTCATCAGACCATGGACCATGGTATCAACACAAAAGTTCTCAAACCATGTCAATTCGAAGGACACAAAGTATCACCGACAACAGATAATCAAAAACATAACCTAAAAAGGGTATTCAATCAAGATCAAGCAGATCAAAACAATCAAGAAAAAAGAGAAACCGTGAATATAAGGGAAGCTGATAATTATAAATGTCATTTTCCTTTTAATAGAATCCAAAAGATTCAGCTTCTGGAGATTCGAATCTTGGAGCCCCCGTGAAGGGGCGAGGACTGGGAGGAGATTTGGGAGGTAGTGAAAAGGATTTGGGGTTGGACTCTCGGGATATTGTTCCCTTCTGGTACTCTGCCGGCTTATCAATGGCCATTTCTAAGTGTATCTCTCTAGCATAGCAAGTCTATAACTTAAATGACAAAATCAAAATAAAAGGGGGGGATCCCCCCAACTTTTTCTACACCAAAATCCATTGTAGATGTTTGAAGCAATTTGCTTAGGAATCATGCACCAACTCAGCCCTATCAAGTGAGGCTACGGATCAAATAGGTGTGATAGATTTACATCCCTATTGCTCAATTGACTAATCTTGCGCAATAGAATCAATTCGAAGTAACACACTTGTACAACAACATTCCAAATCATATGCCTCAGCGTTCAGTGCAGAGTATACCATTTCAGTTATAAATATCCGACAGCCCAGAATTTCCTCCCAAGATCCCCCCAAACCAGCACACTGTTTTCCTCAGCCTTCCGCCGCGCTCCCCTCCGCTCATCCTTCGGCTTCACCCTCGCCGCCGCCTCCACCTTCCAACCAAAGTACACCACAGCGCCTGCATCCCTACCCTCCCTCCCCGCGCACCTGCGCTCCCCCACTTCCCACCCCACCCTCACAACCCGCAAAACACCCTTCTCCACCCTTCCTCCTCCTCAAACGAAACCAAAAACCATGCACTCCAAAGTCATAATCATCGGCTCCGGCCCCGCCGCCCACACAGCAGCCATCTACCTCTCCCGCGCCGAGCTCTCCCCCACCCTCTACGAAGGCATGCTCGCCAACGGCATCGCAGCCGGCGGCCAACTCACCACCACCACCGATGTCGAGAATTATCCGGGTTTTCCCAAGGGTATCGGCGGCACCGAGCTCATGGATGCCATGCGCGCACAATCAGAACGCTTTGGCACGAAAATCATCTCTGAAACGATTGAGAAAGTCGATTTCAGCTCCCAGCCGTTTAAATTGTGGCCTGAATATGTAGATGAGGGAAGCTTTGTGACGGCTGATGCGGTTATCATTGCTACGGGTGCTAGTGCAAGGAGATTGGGTTTGAAAGGGGAGGATCGGTATTGGCAGAATGGGATTAGTGCGTGTGCGGTTTGTGATGGGGCGGTGCCGATATTTAGGAAGAAGCCGCTGGTGGTTATTGGCGGAGGGGATTCAGCGGCGGAGGAGGCGATGTTTTTGGCGAAGTATGGGAGTAGGGTTACGGTGTTGGTGAGGAAAGGGGCGTTGAGGGCGAGTCGGACGATGGCGAGTCGATTGCTTGCACATCCGAAGGTGGAGGTTAAGTTCCATACTGTGGCTGTGGAGGTTGTGGGGGAAGAGGAGGAGAATGGACTTATGACGGGGTTGAGGATTAAGAATGTGGAGACGGGGAAGGAGGAGTTGATGGAGGCGAATGGATTATTCTATGCTGTTGGGCATGACCCGGCGACGCAGATGTTTAAGGGCGTGATTGATATGGATGAGGAGAATTATATTTTGACGAAGCCGGGGACTAGTTACACGAATGTGGAGGGGGTTTTTGCGGCGGGGGATGTGCAGGATAAGAGGTATAGGCAGGCGATTACGAGTGCGGGGAGTGGGTGCATTGCAGCGCTGGAGGCAGAGAAGTGGTTGAGTGAGAGGGAAGGGGAGGGTAGTGCGGAAGTTTTAGAGAAGGGGGCGGAGAAACCTGTTAATGGGGAGGCGCCTGAGTATAGACAGAATCCGTTGTTATGAGTAGGTTTTCTGATAGAGTAGAAGATAGATGTCTTATGCATTAGAGAGCAGTTCAATATAGATGCCCTGAACAGCTTTTAGATGATCCTCCCACTGCGACCTCCGTATGGACACTAAACTGCTTTTATTCGACTTTGACCTCGTCTTGTCATCGCTCAAAGATTTAGGTAGTAGACATTAAACCGCTGTACAGCTCAGCGTGCATCTTCATCCATGATATCCTTAACCTAATCAAAACATACAAGCTCGTCGCTCGCATTTGGCTGAAATAAACAGCACCAAAGAAAAGTACGTAAGCAACGCCTGCAATGCTTCTGGAAACCTTTCGTTTGTAGAGTCATCGTAATGCAGTATGCAACAATTGAAGGAGAAATAAGAACAAAGTATTGTGGAAAAGAAGAAGGGAAWTATGWAACTGTGATGAAAGTCGTCCATCAATGGTACAGCTAATATATATCTTCGAATGGACAGTCAACACTCTCATGCCCATCTCTCTCGCACAGCGCACACCACCTCTCCATATCTACAACCCCACTCTTCTTCCCCGCCGCTGGACCTTGATCTATAGGATTCGGCATCACGTTTGCCCTCGGCGTCGCCACCGGACTCCTCGCATCCGGGCCTGGACTACGTGCTGGGCTCAGCGGCGGAGGGTAGTCGTTCGTGTGAGCTGAGAGCTTCAAGCCTTCGGCAACTACTTCTCTGCCTGTGCGGCGGGAGGAGGAACCTGGGCGCTGGTCGTGAGAAGGGGAGTTGGAGTCACCGTTGATGTTAGGACAGGTGAATATCTCGTGGCCGAATGTTTCGCACATTTCGCAGTAGAGGGTGCTGCTGTCTGTCATGGTGGTGGAGTGGCTGTCTGATTCGGGCCTGGTGTCGAGGTGGAGGTTGCGTGGTTTGTTTGCTTGGGCGGACTGCTCGCGCCAGTCATTGGCAGAGTCTTTGCTTGGGTTCGGGCGATGACTGCCATTAGGTAGGGCGGTCTTTACCGAGAAGCCGTTGCTGCTGGCACTGACATGACCGGTTACCTTACGCAGACGCTCAATCTCGTGCTCAAGCTCCTCTTCGCGATAGGTTTTGCGGTCGACTAGACCTTCCAGCTCCTTGATCTCCCGTTCGAGCTTTTCTCTAACTTGACGCTCTTCGGCGAGCTGAGTGTCAATCGTTCCTGTCTGACTGAGACCACTTTGCCGCTGCTTAGAGACCCTTCGGCTACCGTGTTTTGGACTTCCCGCATCGTGGCTTAAAGAATGGATGATAGCTTTTAGACCCCGGATTTCATCGTCTCTTTGTTCAACTTCTCTGGACGACCCGCCTGGGCTAAAGGCGCCTTCCATCGTGGCGCCTGCACCCTTGAGCGCCGCAGCAGCTTTCTCCCGTTCTCGCCGCAGCTCTGATCTGGTCCTCTCTACCTCTCCCCTCAAGAACTCCACTTCTCCCCTAGCTTCCGCTTCCCCTCTACGAGCGTCTTCCAAGCCTTCCTCGAGTTCTTGTACAAGCTCCTCCAGCTGCTTGAGCTGTTGCGCAACGCTTTCTACATCATCACCTCGGTCCTGCAAATCTCTGATCTGTTGCGTCAATTCGTCCACTTTGTGTTCATATATTCGATTAGTCTCGTCACTAGTGCGCTCTAAGCTGTCGATGGTATTTCGAAATTGCGCTCGATGGGTATCAAAATCGGAAGTKAGCATAGYTATYTTGTCGTTCTTCTCCCGTACCAAAGCACGCAACTGTGATGCATCCAATTCATCGATGCCTGACCCCCTGGATCTCATTGTACCAGCGGAATTATGCTTAGGCGTTACTAATTGTAATTCTGCTACGCTGCTTTGCATCTCCTCCAAATCAGCAGTTTGCTTGTCAAGCTGTCGGTCCCGTGCTTCCAACTCCGCTCTGAGTTGCCTGATCTCCTCATCCTTGTGTAGTGTTGGCTGCGGTCGTTGTTGCAGTCCTTGTGTGCTCTGAAACGCCTTTGCGCCGCCGGTTGGAGTGTCATCGGCTTCCTCATCAAACATCGCCTCCGGTCCTAGGCGGGAATCGCTGCGAGACTGAGGCCTTCCACTGGTAGGAGTCTTCGGTACAGGCTTACTAGGTAATGTGCGTTTCCCTGGATCGCCATCCTTGACGCCCCTAATGCTGCTTCCAAATTTTGCAGGAGTAGGACTCGGTGCATAGCGTGGACCACCGATCATGCTTTTAGACAGTTTCGGAGCCCCAATAGAGGGCCTAGTCGTGAGCGTCGACACCGCATTCTGTGCCTTTCGTAATGGAGACTCTGGACGCGGTAGGGATGGTCTTTGTTTAGGCTTGAAGTCAGGGCTGCGTGCTCGGCTGGGGCCAACGGATTGGCTGAATTTCGAGGTTGTTGATGATGTAGTGGGTGTATTGATTCTGGTGTCCGCACGGCCGCCGAGACCGTAGGAGTCTTGCGAGGCGGCATCGGGGGTATGGGGTATGGAGCCGGACGAGAAGGAGGGCGACAGGCGCTTGTAGGCTTTATTAGATGGAAGGAAGATGCCAGCACCGCGTATCGATGTGGTAAAATATCGCACGCTGTCGTGTGCATCAGCAGAGGCATCCTCGCTTGAACCTTTCAGAAACCCACCCATCAACATCTCCATCATTCTTGCCCCTAGATGCGAATTCTTTGCTAAGTTCTACACCCGCAAAATGGCCTTTCTTGCCCTTGACATCGCCAATGAATCTTATAGTCCCATGCATGCTTCCAGGTACATCAACTATATCTCCTACCTCCAAATTTTGATTGCCATTCCTGTCATCGCTAACGGTCCTGGCAGTCAGAGGCTTGGAGGGATACATGGTCATTGGGCTGGAACCTGCTTCTGACGTAGGCGTATGCGCTTTAGTCTCATCAGACTTCCCAAACAAATTGGGAGCAGGCAGCGTGGCGAGGGATGGTTTGCGAGCAAACGCGCTGGCGGCGCCAGGTCGTCGGACGGAGGTTTGGGAGGTAGGAAGCGGAGGGCGTGGAGTGGAGGCAGCAGAGGTGTAGGATGATGCTAGATTGGGGTTGGATGCAGTGGAAGGACGTGGTGGACGCCCCAATGAGCGTCGAGGTGTGGGAGTGACCATATCGGGTTCAAGGCTTTCTCGTGTTTATTTGCTGCTGCTGCCCGGTCCGATGGTTTGGGCTCATTGGATTGGTTGGACACTCCCGTTCTTAGCGTTGAGAGCTATAGTAGGTATTTATTGAAAGTAGAGAATAAAGTACAGAGCAATGAGAGTAATTTGTTGTCTATTCAACTCTGTGACACTGTGATATAAATCTCTCTGGGATTATGATGAAGAATTACAACAAAGTGTAACTGTTCTAACACTCCCCCGTGAAGGATCTACCATTAGAGTACCCTTAGTACCATGCGGTACCTTCTACTACGCCCTCTGCGGTACCACGTTTCAAATCTCGATAAGGAGCATGCATTGCATATGCCCCCCCCCTGCAGCAAACCCATGGCGCGAGGCCTTCTATCTGCTAGGAGTAGAACTAAGTGTTAGACTGATTAACCATCATAGAACGACGCCGTACAGGCACTCTGCGCTCAACAGAGTATTGATGATGGTATTTCTTTGATTTCCTACCTATGCTGCTACTACCCAGCTGGTCTTGGACCGGTAGGTACATTCTTCGCTAATTTAACTTTGCCACTTACATCTTGCTCTACTTCCCCAACCTCACCACCTCCTTTCTCCTCCTTCAGCATGCTCCGGTCGAAACTTCTCGGATCAATGCCCAGTATCCCTCCTAGATTATCTCCAGGCACACTGAACTCTCGAAACGCGTACTTCCATTGGCTGAGCCACGTCCGGACCTGCTTGCCTACCTTATCCTTACCGTTCTTGCTGTGATGTCCTGTGCCTGTGATCGCATACACCGGACGACTAGAGTTCTGGTACTCCACGAGAGCCTGCTCAAGATACTCTTGCGCCTCATCGGGATGCAAACCATGTAAGTCAACGTAAATTTCCGATGACGACGAGGTGTCCTTGTTGCGTTGTGCGTATAGAAGTTCTGCGGCCTCACGATGCGCTTTGCGCATCGAGTCGTTCTCCGATTGTCCACGGAGGCTTAATGCCTTTGCCGCCCGTGCATCGTTGCGATTCCAAGCTTGAGCGGCGCTGCACATTGTTAGCAAAGAAGGATAGCTTTTTCGATCGCTTTATTGTACCTTTGGAGAAATTTGTTGCGAAGACCTCCGTGTTTGAACGCCTCCTGCCGAGCTTTGAGATACTCTTGGTTTGCTCTTGCGCCAGTTTCCAGCCATGGTACGTGCTGCGGCGGCGGAATGGCGTTTGCTGCGACTGTGTTCTCACGGCTGCCAGTGTAGCTCTTCGTCTTGGTAAGACCCTTCCGAAGCAAGCTAGGGGCTGGGGATGGTGACATCCGCACGACGTCAGCAAGGGAGTTCGGAATGTTCTCTTTGTTATTATGTCCGTGCCCGTGGCCACCACGCTTGCCGTGGTGCTTTTTGGCGCCTTTAGTCCCTGCAGCGCCGAGAGATGGGAAAGCTTCGGTATCATCCACAGCAGGGATCCCAGGTGAGGGCGTGGGCTCGCGAGAGCGATGGCGGCTGGTGGGACGAGAGCCGGAGGAACCGTATGATGAAGACATACCGTTCATTGAGGACGCTCTAGGTTCGAACTGCCGTTTCGGCGTGGACATGTAGCCATTGTTCGAGTGTTGAGAGCCCGAATAGTTGTATGCATTGAATTGGCCCGGCGAGGAAGGCTGTGACCACTGGTTCAGTGACAAAGGCTGAAGGGACGGGAATGTATCCCCATAATCTTGTACTTGAAAACTTGGATGAAGTTGAGACGGTGGTGTTCCCAATGTGGCATCACTGAGATTCATACGATTGATTAGAAGAGCGGGATCATGAGAGAAAATACATGAGTCTCCAGCAAGGCAAGTTCCCTGGACCCAATATCTAGATAGTAAGCATCGTCGTATCGAGGGTTAGAAAGCGAGTACTTACTTGCACAAATGACTGCTAAGGTCATGGCTGAATCGACAGTCTGCTCTAAGGCAGCTTCCGTTTGACAGCCAGTATTTGCATACGATATTGCTGCGGCCTCGTTCCTGGTCGATCATAATAGGTTGACTTGACATCATGGATTTTCCAATAATGATCTGACCGTCGCTCTCCGGGAAGTAACTTTGCTGTTCCTGCTGATGTGCAACTTGTTCACCCATTAGATTCATGATCGTGGCGTTGAAGTCAAAATTGTTTTTGTGTAAAGCTCTCTCGATCTCCTCATCGGACATGCCATCGCCTATCACAGAACGCAACATATCATATGGCGACATCTCGCTCTGCTGCTGCTGGATCCAGGGTGCAGCAGCAGCATTCAACCCGTTTTCCGAGGCACTGCCAGCGCCAGATGATGATGGCCTGCTGGCCGAATCTTCGTTGATGATCTCATTTATAAAGTCACTGGGGAGGTCTCCATAGTCGTCTCGATCCACACTTGGCTCGCTGAAACCGTAAGCGTCCAGGCTTGGGCTATGGGGAATTGGACTGGCGAATGCGAGCCGAGGGGAAGGACGTGGCGAGCTGAATGTGCTCCCGCCGCCATAGGATCTGGACCTCAGGAAACTTGGCCTGGTGGGAAGCCCAGGTGGAGGAGCCGGGCTCGCCCTGCTGAGGGCGGGCGATGTCGTAGGGATCGGTGCACGTGTCATTTGCCATGGCGCAGGCGAGTTACTTCGAATGATGTTGTGGCGAATTGGAGGTGAGGATAAAGTAGGTGATTTCGACGCTTTGAAGCGCCAGAGAAGGTTTATCACTGTATCTTCTAGAGGCTTGCCCGATATTCCAAGCTCCTTCTTGACAAGCTCTTCAACCTTCTCCGTCTTCTCTTCTTCGTCGGTAGCTGAGTCTTCAAGCACAGGCACGCATAAGTCATACAAATCGTCGGAAACCATATTGACAGTAAAAAGACACCGGCGCGTATGTGGTGTGATATTAGAGCCGATACGAGAGAGCTGTGAGGTATCTGAATGGCGTATGAGAGCTGGTGGGGTGATAAGTGAGAATAGATGCGAATAGAGAAGGAACGACTTAAATCAGCAACTATGTCCAAGCCGCCGGTAGCTACATTGCAACCTTAGATAGAACGACAGCTGCCCAGCTCAGCGAACAAAGCTGGAGCCGTAGTTTGACGTAGAAAAGAGCGTCCGTAAAGTAAGGCAAACACAAGGTAGGTATAATCACGCCTCGCTATCAATGCGGGCGCATGCCCTGTCGGCACCTTTTCGGGAGCGCTAAAATAGATCTCATCTTCTTACGCCGAGCTGTGCTACGTACAATGAAAACCCGCAAGTACCAATCACGACGTGAAGCAATAAACCAGCGCTGAGAATTCTAGGAAGGCTTGTAGTCGCATAAATTGCCTGCACAATGGGCTCCACACTACCCAGAAAATCAAGATTGAGCGAAACAACTGCCTGATTAACAGCCAATGACACTCAGCAGCATCACCATCTCCTTCAATGGGAGGGTTGATGTCTYTTCCRTGCTTCGATAATACACTCGTAATTACCTGATCGTCGAAGAGGCCGCTTAACAGAGGCTATGGGATTTCATTGACGTTCTCCTCTCTGTTAGGCTTTTGCACCTTGAGACCAGAAGACTTTTATCTCTTCCTGACCATCTTCTATCTCCGGCTTGAATCTTTCCAGTCCGATCTTGGCCACTGCATATGGCCCTAAGAGGACCGTCTTACTTGCTTTCCCGAATGTACTGGAGTTCTTCAGTTCTCAAGAAACAATCTTCCTTTTTTGAGATATTGTGGGAGATAGTGCTGCCTCTATCATGGCTTTACCACGTCTCAGCCTTACGATGATGCACAAGCTCGCCGATGTCGTTCAAGCTCACATATGATAAGTGATTGAGCGTAGATTACCATGCTATGACTATCCTCGCGCAATGCAATCTAAAAGCTTTATCTATTTCGCTTTCCCAAGCATTATTAATTCATGAATCTCCTCGAGGAGAGCATTTCTACTGCTTTCCTGCACCCGCATTTTCCCGCCTTTCCTGCTTTTCTGCCTCACCAGCATCCCTCTCGGCCTCTACAGCCTCATCGGTCTGCCCTTGATCCCTTTCTAGCTCAGCTTTAGCATTCGCTTTCCGCTGGTCCTCCTCATCAATATTTTCGTTATCTTTGGGGGTTGATCGACTGGCATCCCCATTCTCTTCATTTTGTTCGTTCTCTTCCTCGATAAGATCTTGTTGCTCTCTGAGCACCTCCAATCTCTGCTTGTTGGTTGCTGCACCTTCCGCATTGTGTACCTCAAGTTCAATCTCGTGGAAGAGCTCTTCAGGAATTGAGGATAATACAGCTTGTAGGGCATCGATTTGGGATGATATCTCTGAGTCTTTGCCTTGTGTGTACATAAAAGCGTTGCTCAAGACAAGCAGCGTGGATGGAACTCCGTATTTCAGGCGTAGGTCAAGCCACATTTGGAGATCGTCTCGTAATCGGCCAGGGCTCACGCCATGTGTCCGTAGACCTCGAGAAGCGCAGGCCATCTGAAGCTCAGGTACCGACAGACTATCAACACCCTCGAAAGAGATGGCTTTGTCGTCTCGCTTTATTTGGCGCATACGGTGTCGGATTTGATAGCGGAGCATTGCGTCTGTACCGAAAGCGTTGAGGTTCATGTACTTAGTCATACCGACTAGTTGAGGACGAGACAGATTATCGAGGGTCAAATCATCTTTGAAAATCTTGCAGACCTTGACAACGTCTTCGTGACTAGGTGACTCTCCTGTTGCGCGAACTTTGCGGAAGAACTCCATGAACTCTTCTTTCTGCGCATTGACTGCACTGACTGGGAGACCAGTCTCCTTCAGTGTGTCTCGGAGAAAATTACTGACTTCTTTGCGCGTGCTTCGTAGATGGCTTGCCTTCTTATCCTTTGACGTCTGACCTTCGTAGGTGCTAGGTAGCATGTTGGGAAATAGTTTCAATGCTACCGGAAGTAGGAGCTCCGCAAAAGGCACGATGACGAAGACCGAGAAGGGCACGAGGCGCGCTAGATCTTGTACTGTTCGCTGTAGTTGCCTGTGCTCTCTTCGACTCAGTTCGTAGCCAGCTGCCATCTTCAAGGCTAATTTAGTACTAATTCTAACCTCAGTGGCCAGCAACTTCGTTCCGTCCCAATAATGATGCGCCTCTCTCTTGGCCTTTCCCCATAGCGAGAGTTTCGGCTGGTCTTTCTTCTGATCCAATAGCTTCTTCTCCTCCACCTTAGCTGCTGCTTCTTTGTCCGCCGCCAGCTCACTCAAGCTCCTATCCTCCATTGCCTTTGTTTTCGGCACACCGGTGACTTCTCGCCCGTGCTTTCCCGCCGTCGTTTGCGAAGATATATCGGAAGCAACCTTTGACTGTTTTGAATCATCCGGAGGAAGTGGCTTCCTTGCCTCTTGCGCGTTGAAGCCCGGAGGTGGGAAGCTGGGAGGCGGACCCCCCGTTGTTGACGTTTGTGTAGCGTAGCCTCGACGAGGAAGGAGTATCGCAATGGCTCGCATATGGGGTAGATCTCTGGCATTGCGGCGGAGGTAGGCGGAGTGAGCGGGATAAAGGGTTAAGGCGTTTCTCAATGGTAGGATACCTACGCAAACGATCAGCCTCGTTGCTCACAACTCGTTGTCCTAGATTGAATATCATACCACGAGCGCGCAACGCCTGCCGCGCAGCGCCATTACGAACAACCTGAGTCGATGCGCTCATGTCCAGCGGACGCCGAGGTAGTGTAGACGAACCGCACTGCGGGGTGGACGTAAGCTAGCAAACTACAAGGTTGAGAGGTCTGAAGGATCAATGTCGATTCATGAAATAGGAGATGGCTTGAAGTAGTGGCGTGTGATAATCATGCAGGAATGGATTTGCTGGCAGCCTGTTAATATTTCTGGGCCTACCTTACTAAGCAAGGGGCAGTCCTAGCGCCGGGCGGTTTCGGGCCATTGTTTTCCCGTGTGCGCCTACGACCCTTATTCTAATCGGATTCCATGTTGCCGGGCTATTGCGCCAAATTGCGGTACGGCTTTGCACTGTATTCGTGGTCATAGGTGCGGATAGCTCTACTCAGCTTCCCCTTGGCTACCTTACAGATCTCGATGTCTCAGTGGGCTCGCTACAGACGCTGCGGACTTTCGGTATCAGTGGCTTAAAGTTGTCGACGGTTGCTTGGAGAATCTTTTGTGAAGCAACGGAGAGCCTCGTTGCCAATGACACGCTGTTGCTATTGAAATGACTCTGCAATGCCGCCTCTGGACAAAGTTTGAAGTCGGCCATATTCCACGTCTGGATCATTTTCTCCCACGATCCTTATATATGTTCTTCGCTGCGGAGCTGTAGTCTCGACCATATTCAACCAGCGAGAATGCCTCCAAGATTCATTCACTCATTCTCGCATTCTGGAAGGAGGTGCTGCAACTTCGATAGGGGCCTATCCGGAAGCTCTAGCTTTCCTAGTCCATGTATCTGTCGTCCAGGCAGATCTTGACTCTCTTCAGGCAACTCAACAAGACTAMATTTTGGCCATCAGTAGTTGTGGTTCGAACGGCGTCCTGACTGAATATGTTAACCAAGCGGAGGCATTGTTCAACGAGAATAACTCCAGCATTTGGACTGCCGCTACGAATGTATCCGCACTGCGCTCTGCTATTGAGTGGCATCAATTCAGCCAAACCATTCCAGCGATCTCTAGGGTACGGATACCGTCAAGGTCATTTCTCGCATCTATCCTGAGCAACAACAGTGCATTATAACCACCAATTTGCGACAAGTCCCTATCAACAGCATCTAACAAGTCAACTTAAATGACAAATCAGGCCTCGGTCTGCCTTTCTTTGATTCGACCTATATCGCAGGAAATCAATGATGGCTAGTTATCCACACTCTAGAAAGCCGAACCGAATCGGACACGACTCTGGAGCTCGTTCCAAGGAACCACCGAAACCGCTACACCATTATACCAGCGCCGTTGGGAATTGTATCTCCTACGATTGAAAACGGAAGTGGGCGAATAATTTCCATCGGCCAAAGAAGGTAACAAAACCGCTACACCATAGTACCAGGGGCCATCGATGATTGAATCTAATACGAGTAAGTATGGGACTAGGCAAACACGGATCACCCACATGTAGTACGGATTCATCAATCCCACCATCGCTACCACTCACCCTGTCATAATTCTCGCAAGCAATCCAACCAGGCTTCCATGGTGCTATGAGATGAAACCAGTGACACTTGACGCGCTTTCCTACAACTTTGAACTGCACCGATATAGGATCTGTGGAGGCTTGGAGGTACTCATCGCCATGTGATCGGATTTAAAACCTTGTCGATCGCCCTGCCTTGCTATGTAGGCACGATTTTCCTTTTTTGGCGGGCGAGAGCGTAGGTAGCGTGTTCCGTAGATTTCAGAAACCTTTTCGCAGCATAGGATCTTTTCGCAAAAAGAACTTTATATAGAAACCGATTTCTAACACTCATTTTGAGGAATATAAGCTCCTATTGCATGTTCGGATTTGTATGCACATTTGGTAGGGTATCACTAGTCGGGGTCTCTCCTTTTCTAGGCGCCAAGCATTCCCAGCGGGTTTGCACATTTAATGCTAATAGCCGATCCGCAGAGCCGCACCACCTGTTAGCTAGCGTCGCGCCCCCATGTACTTGTGTATCATGGCTTAGATTGAATAAAACTCAAATCTATCATCAATTAGGGTCATTCGTAGACCCTGACATTGATACTCCGTAAGCTCTTCTGACCTGTGGCTGGACGTTGCCTAAGATCTTTAGTCTGACCCATGTCGAGGTCCTTCTGAACCCCCACCATCTGTCTTCCGAGCAATAGTTGTGTTTTCTGCAAGCTCCTCTGCTATACGAGCTGAGCCTTTCAAACAGACGACTTTCCTTTTCCCTTACATCATACGAACAATCACTTCGATATGGGTCATCTCACTACAGTGGCGTAAGTTCACTATCTCGAGACCAGGTTCGATCGTGTACTTACCTCTTTCAGTGCTTGCAGCTTGAACCAATGGGCTCTAGACTGGGAAGGCAACACCAAACGCATCATAGAATCCATCAAAGTCGCGAAAAAAGCCGGAGCGAAGCTGCGTGTTGGTGGGGAGCTCGAGATTACTGGCTACGTCAGTGACTTGGGAGCTCCCATCATCTCAGAAGACGATAGCTTATGCTATGGAATCTAGGACTGCTTGGATCATTTCCTTGAGAATGAAACGTACCTTTTATCATGGGAAATGTTGGCCCGTATCCTTGATGAGTACGATTGTGCTTCAACTTCTCTCTCTGTTACTGATAATTTATAGCAAGGAATGCTATGGTTGCCTTCTCGACATAGGAGCTCCAGTAATGCACAGGTTGGACCGCCAATTCAAAACCTGGTTTTCTAATCTTGCTAAGGAGTACAGGAATTTGAGACTGAATTGTAGAATTCTTGCCCTTGATGGCAAGATTCTGCTCATTAGACCCAAGTTGTGGCTTGCAAATGACGGTAACTATCGGTTAGCAACTTCCCAGCGTCTATGGGCTGCTGGTACTTTGGCTAAGCTTAGAATCTTCCTTAGCGAGATGCGATATTTCACCCCTTGGCGTGAGGGTCTCTGCGAGGACTTCATTCTGCCCCGCTCAATGCAACCTCGTCAAGGGGCTGTGCGGGTGCCCATAGGTGATATGATCTTATCGACTGCAGATGTACGGGCCATCTCTACTTTCTACTTCCCTTTCTTTATGACCCCAGCGCCGGGAGCTCTTGAAAGTACCTTCGCCAGAGGTGGAATGTGGCTTCGGAGACTGGTTGCATATTGCCAAAGAAAACCCCAAAGACATAGCTAACTGTGGTATTTATAAAGACTTGCATCGGTGCCGAAACATGTGAGGAACTGTGAGTCTCTTTCGGTGCTTTCATCTTGGCCGATTAAAATGCCAGGAAGGCGCTGACGTTGAATTCTGCCAAGGTTCACGCCTGACGGACCTCATATACATGTATGCGACAAGTTCCATTGCTTTCTGTCATCATACTTCTGTGATATAAGGACAGGCAGCTAACACAAAGATCCATAGATGGGTTTGCAGGGCGTTGAGATCTTCACAAATAGCTCTGCCTCTCACCACGAGCTGAGGAAACTGGACAAGCGTCTAGCTCTGATTCTGGAGGCTACACGAAAGAGCGGTGGTATCTATATTTACGCAAATTTGAAAGGTCTGTAAATCATAATTCTTCCATTTGGAGCGTTGGGTTACTGATAGCTTGCAGGCGGTGGTGGCGATAGGCTGTATTATGATGGCTCTAGCATGATCGTGTGCAATGGGATTGTCAAAGCCCAGGGTTCCCAATTCTCCCTAGACGATATTGAGGTCGTTACGGCAACCGTGGACTTAGAGGAAGTTCGAGCTTATCGCTGTAGCGCAAGCCGAGGTTTGCAGGCTGTCAGGTCAACGCGGCAGTTTCGACGGATTGATGTCACCGCATACAGTATGTCACTACAGGACGATGACTTCAAGGCCAAACTTACTCCTTCATGCCCGATCAAGATTCATGCCCCAGAAGAAGAGATCGCACTGGGCCCGGCGTTATGGTTATGGGATTATCTTCGGT
Organism: Cladonia macilenta KoLRI003786; assembly: GCA_000444155.1. Classification (NCBI taxonomy): domain Eukaryota; kingdom Fungi; phylum Ascomycota; class Lecanoromycetes; order Lecanorales; family Cladoniaceae; genus Cladonia; species Cladonia macilenta. The sequence goes on from KE598570.1 coordinate 784,723, forward strand.
AAGATTCGAGCTCCTATTCCCCTCCTTTGATCGGAATTTAATCAATGTTTTGAAGCCGCTCTTCTCTCGCCGGCTTCCTACTTCCACTCAGGTAGGTCTGCCATAACAATTCACATGGCTACGCTTTGTCTAACGAAGGTAGTGGAGGCGTTGATTCATGCGCCACGGCCGTCATCGTCAGCTCAATGTCTCGCCTGCTCATCAACGCAATCCGAGATGGTAACGCGCAGGTCATCAGCGACGTCCAACGTATCGCAGGTGCCTATGAGAAGGAGGGCTGGCTTCCACAAAGCACCCAGGCCCTGACGAAGAACTTGTTCCAGTACGTAGATCGTTAGACATCTAGATACCCTGGATGCTTTGCAGCGCTGCAACACCTGATGGCTTACCTAAAGTGTACTTAGCACGCTTTATCTTGGCATGGCTTCGCAGTCATCGAAGGAGACGAGGAGCAGGGCCAAGGAACTTTCGAAAGCAATTGGCTCGTATCATACCGATTTAAACATTGACGACGTCTTCAATGCACAAAAGAACATCTTTACAAAGAGCACAAGCTTTGAGCCGAGATTCAAAGTCCATGGGGGATCGATCGCAGAGAATCTGGCACTGCAAAACATCCAAGCCAGGACAAGAATGGTTACGGCATATGAATTTAGTCAGCTGCTTCCTACAATTGTATGTAAGGTCCTAAGTCTTCCCTAAGGCTTAGGAGGTCGATTCGCACCCTTGACAGAAGTGGTCGCTAACGCATCTGCAGCGAGGAAGAAAAGGAGGGGGTAGTTGCCTTGTCCTTGGTTCAGCAAATGTGGACGAGGCTCTTCGGGGCTATTACACGCGCTATGATTGCTCTTCCGCTGACCTGAACCCAATCGGAGGGATTAGTAAAACTGATCTCAAGAAATTCATTGCCTGGGCGTGCACGAATTTCGATCTTCCCATTCTCAAGGAGTTCCTCGCAGCAACGCCAGTGAGTATTTATAGAGTCTTCGTTCGATCTCTTTTTTAGCTGACGCTGCGGATTCCTAGACCGCAGAGTTGGAACCTCTGGAAGGCGGTTACGTGCAGTCTGACGGTAAATACTCCGTTGTTGGCGTTTAAGCGCTAGTCGGGAAATTTGCAAGAGCTTCACTAACTGCAAGAAGAGGCAGATATGGGACTACTTTATTCGGATTTGCAAGTAATGGGATCGCTGTATGTGACTCAAAACCCTTCAGCTCCTACACACTTGACAGTCAATTTTGGTGCTGTCCAATTGTATGCTCTACTCTTATGGAGAGCCGCGACGCCGCCATCATAGGACTTCTCTCTGTAGTGGCTCGTATTGCAGATAACTAATGCTTGGTTGTCTGAACTAGTCGAAAAATTGAGAAGATGGGGCCCTTTTCAATGTTTCAGAGACTTGTGCGAGAATGGACGCTCGATAAGGGCATGACGCCGCGAGAAGTGGCGACGAAAGTCAAGGTAAAGTCTCATTATTACTCTTTTGGAATCAGCATGCTAATTCAGCCGGTGATAGCGCTTCTTCCATTATTACGCTGTGAATCGACACAAAATGAGCACATTGACACCTTCTTATCATGTTCGTCCTTCATTGACTGATTTCTTRGCAACTTTGACCCGAGTGTGTTTCAGACTCGATAGAGATCGCTGCTAATTTTGTATATCAGGCAGAAAGTTATGGCCCCGACGACCATAGACACGATCATAGATTCCTCGTCTATCCTCCGCTTTACAATAGCTTACCCGCGAAAAAGATCGATGCCGCGGTAGAGAAGATGGAAGCGGAACATAGATAGATACTCTACCTTATGTATAATAAGGAGATTAACATTATCTTTAGGTCAGGCACCATCGTGACTGGTCCGCAAATATTACGAAGACCTCGATTCGATCCCAATCTTCACACTTGCAATTTTCATCAATTCAACGTGGATATGTCAGGTATGTAAACAGTGGCCAATTTCCACCGAGACCCATCTTTACCGACCAGTACGTCAATCTGAGGCCTCCTCCTATATGACGTACTACGGACATTGCTCAGCATCGATGATCAACTCGTACATCATTTGTTGCTGCTCCCTTTGTTCGCAAACTGATCTGCGAGTGACCTCTTTCCCAACTCAGCTTTCTCTCGGCCATGATCCTGCTCACACCCAGTCTTGGCCTCCTTTGCACTCGGCTTTACCTCCTTCGCCACTGGTTTCRTTTCCTTCACATGTTTGTTTGAATAGTCGGTCAAGTCGACGACGGTCTTACGTGGCATCTGCATCCAAGTTGAGACTCAGCACGGTCAAGAGCATAGTGATTGGCATTGAGCAACGTGCTTACGTTTCTTGGTTGTCGAAAACAGTGAGATGTATGGTACGATTGCAAAAATCTTGAAGTTCAATGCAGTTGCCGGCGTGGGGTTCTGAGAAAAATGGGACTGTATCTGGTCTAATCGACGATGAAGGAGAATGATCGTCTCAAGAGCGCAAAGACATACTCTTATATGCCACGACTCGTTGTCAGCGTGCTCCATTACACCATCCATCGTTGACTCGGTGATATTCTTCGGTATCAAGAGACCTGTGCGTCCACTCATAGAGAGTTTGATACCTGCCTAATCAAGTCCTTGGAAACGATGCAGGCCTCGCAGACGTTAAAGAAACCACCAACCCATAATATCAATAGGGAAATCAAAGGTGAAAAAATCACCTTGGATAGGATCAATCTAAGGATTTGAAGTTGGTCTTGGATGGCGAAACGGCCAATAAGGAGAAGGGTGTCGCTCCCGCGAAAATACAGTTCGTTGACAGTCTAGCCAATGGACTTGATCCGATCTTCGCTTCGCTATTTCGGTCTGGGTCTTTCTGATGCCTTCGTCAACAGAGAATGTGGGCAAAGAGCCCAGGAGCTCTGCATATGGGCCTTGTTGGTGGAGGGTGGGCTCAATTGAACTTCGAAACCATTGTGGAAGAGATTCCCACTACATTCGACAAATTGGTCGCCGCCGACATGGTCGTCTTTTGTTGTTCGTACGCAGCAGAGCGGTCACCGGCGACCATGCACGCCTATCAGAAGGCGATGACTGCGAAGCCGAGAGCGGGCAGCAATCCACATCAACATATTGTACTGCTTGACGAGGGAGGAAAAGGCTATATGAAGCTCAAGGATGCACCTGGAAGTAAGTGGGTCAGGTCATATCGGTGAACACATGACTCGAATGAGAACACTTACTGACTCATTTCACTATCGGCAGTCAAGGATTACACACTGCCATCCATGGGAAGGTACTCGCATGGGCAAATTTGGACAAGTTGAGTGTCGAAATAGAAGTGACCAAACCCAGCTTTCAGCAGCCCCCAAAGCCTGGTACCGTTCAGAAGTCACTAGCTGTGGTGTAGTCAGAATCGCGAAAAGGAGCCATATCGATTTATCGGAAACTCGCACACAGCTTATCGGCCGCAAAAGTGTTTGAAAACAAACATTTTTATGGCGTGATTCGGCATCATCCGAGTGGGACACATCAAGGCGCTCAAGATAAAATCGATGCATCATAAGTCCTCTGATCAATTCTTGGATATCAACTTCATCTTTCTACAGAGCCTGGTTAACGACTAGCTGAACCGTTTGTCACGCATTAGTGGCTCACATATGGCTGTCTCGCGTTCCTCTAAATGATGTTCCGCTCTGTCGTCCATCTTGCAACATCTCTTAGTCTAGACAAAGGCAAAAGCAGAAGCTCCACTACCACGCCAGCCTTTACTAAATTTTCGCATTGGTCGAATGATAGTGCATCCCCGTCTGAGTACTCGTGCGCCTCCAGAACCTCCCCCACCCTTTCTTTTAGGCACTGTGACCGGGTTATGATCTCTTCCGCGTTCGATCGGAGAGAGTCTGCATTGGCTGTCGGAAAACCCTCGAGCCAACTCTCCAGCATCTTGACATCGTCCTCGGCAGCGCTTGCGTTTTTCCAATTCTTACCGTCGAGGGTATCGAATCCTAGCAGCTTCAGGGATCTACCTGATCTGAAGCTTTCGAAATCTTTGGTCCATGTMTCACTACACTCTATGARGAGCACCTCAACCGTGGCTGTGATACCATACGTGTCTACCTCTTTCCTGGAATGACCTAGACGACTTTAAGTCTCTGAAGGCTTGCAAGGAGAGTTGCACTCACCGGAACTACTCAGCATGAGCCCAGTATCCCCCCCCAATCTATACCCGGCAAGATAATAGTCGCCGTATCGTTCGCAAAACCCTGGGTATCCGTCCCCGTACTTGATCTCTATAATGGCCCCCTTCGTCAAACGGGGCTGACTTTCGAGTTCAATAGTCCCTGCCCTAACGCTTGCGCCAATGGATGTCTTGTCTGACTGTTGTCAATTCAGTAATTGCACAAAGCTAGATTTACCCTGGCCCAACCAGTCCTCACTTGGAATCAAAGGAGGCAGAGAGGCACGTTACCCACATCTGTGTTCTCCTGGACGTCATTATCATACGTTCCTTTTACTTTGACTGAGGCAAGGAAGGGTAGGCCAACGCCCATACCGAAACCAAGGGCGAGGTGGTCCCCAGTCTCATAGGTCTTCGATGTTTTGGTCGATTTGAACGTTGAAGTAGTCCCGTGTTCAGCTTGAAGGATCTTCGGGGTCATGTAAAGGTCGGATAGGATGAATGGGGTTACTTTCGRCCATGGATTATCAGTATCCAACCGGTTGGAGTGAAAACAAGTGCCCAGCCGGACAACTTCCCGTTGCCAGGGGATTATGAGTGGCAAGCCATGCCTCGCTTGCTGCTGTATCTCATTCTCGTTCAGTTCCTCGAGATTGAGCTCTGCAAGCTCGGCTTCTTTTGTGTGTCCGATATCCGGCCTCTTCATGGTCAGTGCTTATGATCAAGTTTGCGATTGTGTCGACATCCGCTATTCGATGCGCAACGTTGGAGCGTGATGAGCGTAAAATTTCGGGCTGTGATTTTGCATCCGGCAACGCATCGGATTCCTGTGCTTTGCGCAGTCGCGCATTCGTGCCGGTTCGATCGAGGCCTAGGTTTGACCGGATCTTACTTCAGGTAGTCTGGCTGTCATGTGGGCCGGACCTGGTCGAAGGGACGAACCTCGGACGGGCTTCATTGATTGGGCCTTGTGCATCCAGACGTAAGAAAATGCAACATAAGTCATGGATAACGGCAATGTTAGAATCGGAATTGACATTTGTCAAGCTCCCCTGGAGCGGCAAATATCTTTATTGCACACTTATTAGGTCCAAAAAGGACATAAGAAAAACCCTAGAGCCATCATTTCTAGGGGTATTCTTAGGATCGACTTATCAGGTATTAGCTCTCTACATATATGCATAACTTACTATGTATGCTCCACTCTCTTACCCTACCCCGCAGAATCGGCAAGCCTCATTGACCTATTGCGAACCGCATGACACCGACATGGAAAAGCATGTGGCATGGCTGTCGAACTGTTTCCCATGTCGCCTGTGGCGTGTTACATGTTCAGCTGAAACTATCCGAAGCCAGCTGTAGCGTGTTACTATCGTATGCCTTCAGTTTCAGCTGAAAACGGAAGCGCCTAGCGTGTACCGGCTGCGCACTAAGCCCATCAGGGCACGGTATAATTTCCGTGCTCCAGGTTCGGAAAGAGCTAGGGGAGACGGACATATCAAAGTACCTTAGTCATTCCAGTCCATTGTGTGCGACTGCATTGCATCTCGCCTTTAGGAGACTGTTCGCTTATGATATCTATCATGGGAAGCTGTTCCGTGCCAAAATGGGCCAGAAGCAGGCTTCCCGGAGTCTCGATCTTTTCCAAGGACCTCCATGATCTGCGCAAATGAGGATCATGGTGTTCACGGAATGCCGTTGCATTTGGCGAACCTGTTGCCATGCACCGCTACTTGGAGATATAAGATGGTCAGGCATTGGCCCGAATCCGGTTGGCTTCCACCAAATTTACAACCTGCAAACCCTGGAGTCCTTTATACGTGATATCAAAGGTTTTGCCTTTCGCAAAGCCAACACTGTCCTGATCTGTATAAACTTGGTCCAAGATGGCTCTCTTACTTGAGCCATTCAACAATGCCATGCGCCTTGGCCAAGGGTAAGCTTAATTGCTCAACATTCGCTCCTCCTTTCAGCTCGCTGACCTGGACATGCTGCAAGTTTCAACTCCTATACACAGCAAATATGCGTTGATGATGCAGTGTTAATGGATCCCTTGCGCGCTGAAAATGTGGTTTCGAATGACGGAACCACAATGAGAATCATGGCGCAGAAAGAAGCGAAACCCAGCGCGTGGACAAGACAGAGGGAGATTATCGCAGATGAAAGAGCTACTGATGACGTCAAAGCGGAACCAATCATGAGTCTCGTTGCGGTTGCACAGGCTCCACATGGAACCGCTGAGACCAAAAAAAAGGACCGTCGAAGTCTCCTTCGTCAGCAGATGGCAAACCAGCAGAGAGTTCAGCCGAGAAGCTTGATGAGAGTAAGGCCACTCATGAGGATGCGGAGACCGAAGAAGTCGACGCAGACGACCAGGCCGATGCCRAAGCAGATGATACTTCCGCCGCCGCAGTCAAGAGCGAGTCGGATTCTCTCGATCATATCGAATCTCAGGATCTGGAAAGCGATAAGCCAGAAACTGCAAGTGAAAGCAAAGATGTCCCTCAAACCACCACCTCCGGTGGGGATGAGGCCCTAGTAAAGCAGCGAGTATCGTCAACATCAGATGCAGAGGCAGAAAATGGAGTTGTGAAAACTGCCGATCCTGACGACAACAGTAGGTAAGTAGATATTGAAGCTCCGCCTATCACTCTGGTGGGCACCTAAGCGTAAATAATATGTCTTGGAAGCCAGGAAATTTGCTCTCGGTGATCTTCCTCGATTCGGTGCTCTAAGCCACCTAAGAAACACACAGAATCGTAATGCTGACCCCGAGATGCATTGTAGTACTACCGATGGTCCAGTGAAGCCTAACTCTCCCTCGATTGCGACAAGCTCTGCCCAGAAGCCTTCGTTGGGTGCAGCAGTACCAAAACGGAGGCCAGTCAGATCATCTTCAATGGACGCAGCAAAGCCTTCCACGCCGGATATCACCCCCCGGCACAAGGCCAAGATCTTACCAAAACCCGAAGAAGCTCGCGCACCAGAAGGCCTCAAGGAAGACCCTGCGGACGCGATTGCAAGGAAGAAGGAAGAAGAAGCGACTTTGGCCGCGGAACGTGCCTATCAGAAGCAGCTCGAGAAGGAAACGAGGGAAGAGCAGCTTGCACGTCGGAAGGAAGAGAGGGACGAGCAACGTGTGATACGAAAGGAAAAACGGGATTTCGACGCGGTACGGCGCAAAGAGGCAAGGGAGGCCATCAGCGATGCCGCAAAAGCGAAAGCGATGAGCATGGCAGACCTGCAAAAGATTATTGTGAGTCATAACCTAGGCTCTTTCTTTCGTTTTCGGGATGCTTGAGCAACACAATAGATGTATGGAAGCCAGGAACACTGCTGGTCAGGCTCTGGTTTGCGATGGGATATGTGTGTACAGTCATTGGTCGACACGAATACCTAAAGCTGACTCGCATATCTACAGGCGCAGAACCAATTCGTTGATCGATTTAGCGGCATGGGTGAGAATCAGCAGGACTTCGCGTTTGACCCTTCAAGCTCTCGAGGCCCTAGCCAGATCGTCACTTACACTAGCCGCTTCGTTGACCGCCTAAGTGACGTGACAGACGATATGTGCGTTTCGGGATCGCTCTCAATCAAAGCAGCGAAGCTCGGCGGCTCAGGCAAAGGATCGTTTGTTGATTCTGACAAGTTCAAGGAGAGCGATTTGAACTTCTACATATCCGTTAAAGTTATCAACCATACAGTCAATTTCAAGGATGCTCTCATTTACAATCCTCTGCGATCGGTGGACGAGAACGACTCCGATAAGTTTCGGAAGGTCTATGGCGACTCTTTCATTTCTGGATTTATGGAAGGCGGAGAATTCAACGCGATTGTCAGCATGAAGATACTGAACAAAGCCAAAAAGAGGGATATCCAGGCTGAGGCTAAGGTCGCCTTTACTGCGGGTCCCGGGATTGATGTGACGGCGGAAGCTAACGTTGGCATTGCGCGGTCTAACATCGAGACGAATACCGAGACGACAATACAGGTGAGCTGGGCGGGAGGTGGACATATTAAACCCATGGACCAGCAGTGGGACATCAAGAGCCTTATGCAAGCCGCAGCTCGTTTTCCAGACCTTGTTGCAGACTGTCCCCAGCGCACTTACGCGATTCTAACGAAGTATGAAACGCTTCGGAGCTTTGTCGCGAGGCAGCCAGCCAGCTTCTCTCCACTTCAGTACGAGAATGCCCAGATCTACACGAACACATTGTTGGATTCGTTCATGAGCTACAAAGCAATGTACAAGAGACTTGGTGAACAGATATTCAACATTCAGGGAAAGACAATGGAGATCAAGCCGAGAGGTAAGTGCAACGAAGAGAGCCCCAAGACATCGCCAGTTATTTCCCTTCACTCAGTATTCCCTTATCTGATGCCTATCGTGAGCATCATGAAATGTCTTCGAGAGATGTGCAGCGTCTTGTACTGTATATCCTGAGATCGTCCCCATTCGCTTTATATTCTCATCAAAATTCATAGATTTGCACTGATTCTTCGAGAGTGGTAGTGGCAGCTACAKAGGCAGCAAATCCGGTGTCTCAAGGCTCAAAGAATGAGGAAAGTGGACTCTATCCCTTCGTTGAGGACATGACATCGTTCGAGGCATCCCTAAAAGGACTGAGCGATGCTCGTATTGCAATCCGTCGGCAGATGGCCCGCATTGTTAACGAGGTCACTCTGATAGAGGGCAACCCCAAGATAGCGACTGATGAGGACCATCATGAACCTTTTCAGTCTCCCATTGCTTTCGAGCTCCGACTGCCAGAAGTCGGTACTCCAGAAAGACTTAAAAAAGCATCTGTACCGCTTACGGGCAAACGAATTATTGCCAAGACCCAAACGGAACAGGAACACAAGGTACGCCGAATGGCTCAGTCATCTCTGTTTCAAGTCCTYCATGTGCTACTCCTTGACAAGTCCCTAAAACTCTGGAGATTCTAGCGACAAATTCTGTTCTTTGTTGTCATTTGAGACTGCGTTTCGTGCTTATCAAACACTTTGTCATTTGCAAGTGAACGCTGCTTAAACGTATACAGGATAGTGTCGACGAGCAAGAACAGCTAGAGAACCTACCTCCTCTCTACACGGCTAGCGAGGATATCTCTACGGATGAACGGTCTGCCTTGGACAAACTCAAGGAGGAACGCCCTGGGATTTGTGCTAACCTTCGTGTGACGGCGCCGGCAGGCTCACCTGACAAAGGAACTTCATTCAACAATCTTGATTTCCTTCAACCTGACTGGAATCTAACCAAGATACGTATTGAGATAGCATGGGGCGCCGTTCAGGCTTTCTCGCTTCACTACGACAATGGCCTCATTATTTTACGGGGGGGGAAGACAAACAATGGTAAGATTGTAGAGATGAGCGGGTTTGCGATGGGTGAGAGAATCATAGCAGCCACAGTCCATACTGGCAGCTCAGTCTTCAGAGAAGAGCCACATGTCCTCTCGTTGAGTCTTTACACAAACCGAGGCCGCTCTCTTATTGGTCAAGCAAGCAAAATCACCAAAAGCGRGAAGGAGCAAGAACGAGACAATTGCACATATTACAACGTATCTGTCAAGAGCTTCGATAGCCCATTCAAGGACGGTAACCTGAAAGGATTCTGGGGCCGAAGTGTTGAAAGCGGGAAAACAGGGATTTGGAGACTGGGCCTCATCTGGGGAGATATAAATAAGGTACGTGTGCAATTCAGCGTTTGACGAGTTGTACTCATGGCCACTGTGTAGGATGCGGAAAATGCAATTGGAAGCGATGACGGAACCACCCTATGGTCACAAACTGAGTCTGCTAAAGAGGAATGGCTACGCTCTGAACGAGCGGCTCTATGGGGAAATAGAAGCAGTTCTTGGAGGAATGATAAAGTACAGTTCTATCACATCATCTACCACGGCCAAACCATCACAAGCGATGAAGTAGCTAAGAAATTCCTCGACTGTGCTACGGCGCAAACAACCATTACCGGCTGGCTTCCGGGTCAATTCGGCCTAGACCGTGATCCAGCGCCTGGTGTTTCGAACGCCTCTTATATTTTCTACCGCTATAATGATACAGGGCCGTTGAGGGTTCTGAGAGAGGGGGAGAAATGGGACCCTTTGCCGTCCTGAAAGGATTGGCATAGCAGACATGCTTGAAAGAGATGAGCGAAGTCTCCAGGACAATAGAATGAGGCCACTATTTCAAGACGGGGTGAGATGTTTTAGGACAATTGTGCATATGAAGAGCACGAGTATAATACCTCACTGAAGTTCAATCCAGCCGATCGTCAACCAACAGAACGTCTTTCATAAGTTGACGGGCCAGTGACAGGAATCAGCCTCTTAAATTTAATCTAGGAAACTAAATCGTGTTTCCTAGGAATCAGCTTTAGGGGTCTTCAAGCGTCAGCCCTATAGGGTCCAGCTAGGCTTGCTGACTAAACGATGACTAATCACCAAGTTTCCACMATCAGAAGTTTCAATGTACTTCCACTATAYCCGAGCTGCTCTCCGCAGCAACCACTTAAGGGATATGAGTGTGATTTTCGATAATGAGCATAGGGCCGGTCATCGCTGGATTGAGGAGGCCCATTTTAATGGTGTCCTTGCTGGGGTGGACGGGAATCGCCGTCAGAAACCACGCCCCACGCCAGTAGTAAAATGATGGGACGCCTGACCCTTCAGCCTCCGAGCCAAAAAGTCCTTAAATCTTTCTCCACTCTCTTCAGCTTTTTGTGCTATAATAATATCTCTAATGTTCCTTTCTGCCATTGTCTGACCACGCCTTGCCCTTCGACCTGTAACCTACCATGAGTATTCGGTCTTGGCTGTTTCCGCGAGTAACCAGCACCAGCCAAGCACAGCCATTCAGCTTTCCGACCAGCCAGACTTGGGACGGAAATGACGGCAGTTGGTCTACATTTATCATCAGTGTCGGTACCCCTCCCCAGACTTTCCGCATACTGCCAGCAACAAGAGCGGACGAGACTTGGGTGCCTATTCCAGCGGGATGCAGTCAATCCAGTGACCTCCCCAATTGCGGTAACCTGAGAGGAGCTGATTTCTTCCAAAATGCTATCAGTGAGGGTTTTGAGAAGAACCAATCGTCAACATGGGTCGAAAACGGCACGTTCAGTTTGCTCYTGCAGAATGACCTCACTCTTGACAGCTCAGCAWCTGGCGATTTCGGCTTTGACACTTTAGGTGTTGGAAATGACTCTCATCGTCTATCATTAGAGCATCAAGTCGTTACGGGCGTTGCTTCCACGGCTTTCTGGTTAGGAACATTCGGCCTCAGTCCAAGTCCGGTTAATTTGACCGCTCCGGTTCCGAGTTTCATGCAGAATCTCGCGGACCAAAATTTGATACCCAGTCTGTCATTTGGATATACCGCTGGAGCCAAGTACCGCGGCGATAGCTTCTTTGGAAGTCTTACATTAGGCGGTTACGACAGCTCTCGCCATCAGGCGAACAACGTCTCCTTCGAGTTTGACCCCAACATATCGCAGAGTTTGACCGTTGGCTTGCAGTCCATCAATGCAACCCAAACCCTCGTGGGTAACGTAGAGCCACTGCAAGCCGGCATATACTCACTTCTTGACTCCGGGGTACCTGAAATCTGGCTACCCCTAGCCGCCTGCAACGTCTTCGAGTCAGCCTTCGGCTTGACCTACGACAATAGCACTGATCGTTACCTGGTTAATGACACAACACATTCTTCCCTGCTGCAGCTGAGCCCAATTATAACTTTCACCATTGGTCCACAGGCAACGGGTGGACCATCCCTAGCTTTTGAGCTACCCTATGCTGCTTTTGACCTCCAAGCTTCATATCCTATCTATCCCAATGCAACAAACTACTTCCCAATCAGGCGTGCGAATGACACTCAGTATACCATAGGTAGGACGTTCCTTCAGGAGGCGTACATCACTGTCGACTACACGCGTGCCAAATTCCACGTCTCTAGCGCCGCATTTCCGGACTCAAGCTCCCAAGAATTAACTGCAATTTTGCCTCCTGCGAATGCTACGAGCACTAACTCAATACAGCCTACTCCATTAAGTCCTTCTGGTGGTGCAGGAGCTGTTGGCTCGGGATCTGGTGGTTCGGGGGCTCATGGTAGTTCAGGAGCTCATGTTTTAGCAGCTGGCAGCAWAGCCGGGATTGCGATAGGATCAGTCGCTACATTCATGCTCATCTGTGCGCTTGTGTTCTACTGCGTCCGCATCAAAGGAAGACGGCGGCGGGGGGAAGTTCTACCTCCACCAGGCAATGAACAACAAACTACCGGCACTATCGAGCCAAAGTTCGAAATGCCAGGCCACGAATACGACGAGCTCTTATCAGAAGTAGGAAGCGCAGCAGCAGACGCCAAGAGGAATCTTGCTGTCTCGAGGGTCGCGGAAGTAGCAGACTGTGTGTCTCCGGTCTCCCTGGACCGGGAAATCGAGCTTGAGAGTCTGGCATTGGGGCGCCTGAACGAATTACCGGCGTTGCCGGACAAGAGCAGGCATGAGCTCGTTGGCTCGCAGGCTGCAATCGAGCTCGAACATCAGCGGAGGTCGATCTGGGAAATACCGGCCGATGGAGTAAGCAGGAGAGCGGAGTAGCATGTTTTGTTTATTCAAAAGCAGAATTTGGTTGAAAGATGGGAAACCTTTAGCGTTGCATAGTGTTAGAGAAAGAGAACTCCTGGGTGGTTTGGGGGGCTCTGCGAAGCGCATGAGAGGGTTTTGTGTGTGACTTGAGACGTACACTGCAGGCTTTACGCAAAGTGAATGGCTTCTTTCTTATAAATCTCTTTAGGTAAATACTTCCACAGTGGGTTTCACCATTTATACTCCACCAATATAAAACCGACACGTCATCAAATCAATCTCACCCCTTCCCTTCCCCTGAAATTCTCACCACGAACATTCATTGATTTCTGTCCCCCCACCCCCAAAATAATAAAAAATCAAACTCCAGTTACTCTTTCTTTCAAAGCTCTTCTCGAACTCGTATATTATATAGAATACAGTACTTAAAAACCGGTTGTGTATATATATATATAATAATTACCTAGGGTGTTCTTTACTGCAGCAAGATCTAGGTGGAATAAAGACCGTTTCCGTTTTTAATTAACCACGTTCTAGGCTCCTTTTGCAGGCGGAAAACACCTGTTTGCACCCACGTAGAGTAGTTCATGAAAGCTCTTACGCACCTGTGTCATCACCTCGCACTCTATGTACCACCGTTTCCTTCAATATTATGGTGTAGTGTCTTCCCCATGTCGAGTGGTGGGTCGAACGTACAACACAGGATTGCGACACGAGATAGGTAGGTACACAATGGGTTGTCCGGGGATGGTCTCCCAACTTACCTATAAGCAAGTTCTGGTCCTCTTGTCCATCTAAGGTGAAGTTACGAACAATATTTAGATCGAAACGGACAAAAACAAAATGCCCGAGCCAGGAATCGAACCTGGAACCTCATCATTGAAAYAAATTTTTACTAGTGATGCGCTCTACCATTGAGCCACTCGGGCTCATTCACGAATGCTYTCGAGATATTATCTTATATATTATTTGATTCACGCTTACACTGCGGAGACAGATCATCATGTTTTTGAATCCTGCTTCGCTTGAGCAAGACCCTAACCCTAACTTCGGGTTGAGGCCCCTGCCAGACTCGGAGTCTTTTAGCGGGTACTTTAGACGAAGGGACTCAAATTATAGATATACTGGGCATTTGAAACCTGGGAGCCCCCTGTTAGTAGCACCCAAGCGGTTATTGTCTAGGCGCCCTTTCAGGAGTGGGTTCATAGTTGGATGCCGTGCTATCTATATCGTAGGATCTGATGTCTGGTAAAACAAGCCCTGCGTCGCAATCTCAGACTGATACAGAAAGACTGCTGCATCTGAGGTAGTTGGCCGCAGCGCTCGTCGAGAGATGAGGGGCTACTTTGGCATCTGCCCCTTGTTTTCTGTCGCTTTAGGCGGAAAGGGTCTCGGCGAAGAGCTCATGCCTCTTGCTTTGCAGCCACCCAACAGCGTCAAGACCGCGACAAGCGAGGTGGAGCTCTGAGGCTGAGGATGCGGCCGATCAACCAATAGAAGACGTTAACATCCAGCCAGCAGAGCACTGATGTGGAATAACATCCGCAGTTAAAGGATGTGCACAGCGCATTACTAAGGTTTTCATTCGCAAGCATTCCTGTTGCAATATCGCTTATCCCTGTTATCCCTTTTCGTCAACTCGCTTAGCTAGTTTCTTCATTTTTCCTTATCTAGTACACTGCGACTATTCTAGCGCATTCTGCCCCTATTCTAATAGTTATAGCGCTTTATATATATATAAAGTATTATCTATAGACCTTAATGGCAGGATCAAAGAGGCGTCTTTATGTGTCTTCCTACCTACCTCCTGCGCTCCCTCGCCAGCCGAGGATGCAGTATCCTTTATATTGTCTTATGCTTTCTCGCCCGCGTCTTGTGCACCTTCTCTAGTTAAGGATGTAGTATCCTTCGCTATATCTCTGATATTGCTAGCGCCCTCGGTCACTTAACCATCTACGTTTTTGGCGGCGTTGGTAACGCCATCGAAGCTAGATTTGGGTTTATTCACTATAAGTGCGAAAACGGTGTCAGCATGAAGTACAGTGACAAAGGCATAGGTAGATAGGAGAGGAGGTAGTGAGACGTTTTATAAGTGCTGGGTAGGGAACGAGTGGACAGACTAAGAGTCAACCTAGGTAGGACAAAAAGTATCGACGGGGCTCTCTTGCAAACAAGAAATAAGGAAGGTAGCTACGGGCGTGATAGCTTTGGGAGAAATCAGATGCTAGAAATAACGCAAATGAACGTACGCCATGATTTTCACTTGCTTCAGCTATGCGTCGAGGAAGAGATCGAATTGGACATAGGTGTTATCGGCGAGCTGGACCGTTCCACAGTAATCATGAAACTGTAGAACAAACACTTCGCTTGTTTGCAGGTAAAGAACAGAGAAGATGTGGTGTAGGCAATGTACTTTTGTTGCATACAAGAAATCCAAGCTGACCATGAGAACACAATCGACATGTCAGAATGACGCGTTATCCTCCGCGTTGTGTGTACCATGATGGTGATGCAAGGCGGGGAGGTGGGAGGTGGTATCAAGGTACATTTGGCTATGACACACACTCAGGTGATCCTAAGTCCATTCAGCTGTCACAGAGTCTTCCCCCCGTTGATCTGAGAAAATCATCAACCGATTGCAAATCGGCGGTCGGGCGGTGGGTTGGACTCTGACGTCAGTCGCAGGCATTGTGGTGCAGCGGACACATTTCCGCAGCTGCTTGAGTTTCTAGCCACGCTGACGGACCGCTCATCTACACCTAGACAACCAACAAAAGCCTTCTTCGATTGACATATGATTACTCAAGTAAGTGGCTCGAAGGGTTTCTTGCAACCCAAGTATTTAATCGTTATAAAAGATAGAGCACGTACCGCCAGCACGACCTTGGCTCATCCAGCAGAAGTATGTCCGGTGGACCATCGATCACCAAGCCAATGGGCTCCACGCTCGACAGAGC
Source organism: Cladonia macilenta KoLRI003786 (assembly GCA_000444155.1). Taxonomy (NCBI): domain Eukaryota; kingdom Fungi; phylum Ascomycota; class Lecanoromycetes; order Lecanorales; family Cladoniaceae; genus Cladonia; species Cladonia macilenta. Next base: position 800,421 of record KE598570.1, read on the forward strand.
CGCAGTAGAACACGATTCGGGAGAAGATGATGACAATGATCGTATTCTACATACCACCGATGTCGCCAGCTTATCTGCCCCTGCATCCACTGGGCACAAGTCAAAGGGAAATCGGCTGAAACACACGGCAAGGGAGATTCTGCATCTCAACAGTCCCAGGACAGTCGTCACCGAGCCAGCTGATGGTGCGACTCTCGCACCCTTACCCAACCCAGCCGCAATGCCATATCGCCTGGATAATCATCCGCCAGATAAAGGTCTCGATGGGCTCAAAGATTTCGCCCACCAGCCTGTCCAGACTATCAAAGCCAAAGCTGAGCGAAGGACTAATAGAGAAGTTGCAGAAAACTTCGCGACCGCAGAGATTTCTCATGCACACGATGTAGAGCTTGTGCTGGCTCAGGACCATTTGGCTTCAGCAGACACGAAGGAAGAGCGATCGTCCGCTCACCAGGACCTAGAAGTGCTAAAAAGGGCAAGGCAAGACATGTTTATAAGATGGACTATAGACCGCCATGTCCTGAAAATTAGACGACTCGAAAGGATACCGATTCAACCCAGGGAAAGAGCAGAATTCACTACGAAGGATCAATCTGGGCATGATAAGACGGAGTGGAAGACTTATATTGGTCATGTGCGTCTAATGATAGCATGTTGCTCCTCGTTGTGAAACGTCTGCTGATCGATCCATGTGATTCTCCAGCTGGCTCTTCGCTATTCCGAGAGATATGGCGGCCAGTATATTGGTTCGTTTGCGGAACCACCCCTTGCATCACAAGAAACAATGAGCGCAAGCATCGAAAGGCTTCTAGTTGCATCTACACCATGGCAAGAGGTCATCATGCACGTTCGCCGCATTTACCGGTGGGAGAATCAAACTGAAACTCTGACCTATCTTGCAATCTTCCTATCACTATGGGTGTTCAACTGTGTCGCTGCAGGCATTGTGAATACTAAATTTCAATAACCATTTACTCTTGCATTGAAGCGAGAATCGGCTAACAGGGTTTCAGCTCCTCGCAGCCATCGTGCAAGTCTTGAGCCGCCGACTCCACACGCCAACTATTGAGAGACTCCGTGAACATGTTATACGTACCGAAAACTCTGCGATGACCGCTCTTACTCTGACCGAGCAAATCGAGAAGCGAGGCGAACACGGGTGGATCGAACCCTTGATCAAGGAGATGGGACCCTGGATGTTACTGCAGTTGGGAGACATGGCCAATCTCCTAGAGGTAGTACTCAAGTGAGTTCCTAGCTATACTTTTCGGATACGCCATGAACCTGAAAACTGGGATCAATTGCTTATTCATCCCCATAGTTTCTACGAATGGCGCCAGCCACGCCAGACCGCGCATACCCTCAGCCTTATGATAATAGGCTTCTTAGCTTTTTGCTTGACACCCAGCTGGCTGTTGGTGAAATTCATCACTCTGAGTGTCGGCCTAGTGTTCTTCGGATTATTTCCCATTGGAAGTCGATATCCAGATTACAGATTGCTGGCTTCCCCTATGAAGTGGCTCTTTTGGAACATCCCAAACCACGGTGAGCTTTCGCGCTTCAAGTACCTTGCCTAGGCGAGACTAAGACAACATTTGACTTACGTACGTTCCATGTAGCCGAGTGGGCCATTGCACGTCTCCAGATCGAGGGTGCCCGTCAAATGACACCCGGTGTTCATCAAGAAAAGCCCGTGGACCTGGAATCAAGAGTGACTCCGCAAGAAAGCGGCGGACTCTCAATGGCCAGCCTTGGAACGGCTAGCAAATCTCCAGCCGTCCAAGACTGCTCACCGGAGGCCGTGAGTGGGGTCAGCTCAGGGGCGACACCCACCGATGAGAGTGCAAGGGTCCCAGCACGTGGATCGTATAAATGCACAAGCGAGAAGCACTCCGGCAGATTGTTCGTGACCTCACTTGGTGTTCGTTTTGAGACAAACGTGGGAGTCAGGGATCAGTGGCAGATAAGATACGACAATATGAATCGTGTGGAAAAGGTCCGCGACAGTGATCCCATTATTTTATGTCCTCTCACTGACCGCAAGACTCCTCTCAAAAGATCAATCGCATTGTCAAAGTGGGCTCCGGTCAAGATATCTTGTTTATTGATGGGCATGGCCAATCGTTTTGGACAGCCAATGTGGTGAATAGAAATGAAGTCTTCACACAGGTCATCGGGTATAGCAATGTTCATTGGCAAGTTGTAGGGTAGGCGAGACTACAGGTTACAGGCTCTAATGCCATGCGAAGGAGCTGTAAAAGAAGCCGAGAGATAATTATGCAAATGTTTTACGAAGCCATAAATTCTTCTGCAGGTCTACATTGATCCCTGTTTATCCCTAGGCGCAGTACATCGGCAACAAGAACGGCTGAGAGTGATTGCTAGTCCAAAAATAGGAAATGTACTAATCTATCGCTTCTTCACTCTTTCGCAGTGATGTGGCTCTATGACGGGCAAAGCCCAGCACCATGGGGCGGAAACAACCCCATCACTACTAGGGTCAAAAGCATCCATATCTCTCGTGCTTCTGAGTTCCAACGAGCTGCTTCCACATGGGTTGCAGATCGCGCGGTGCTTGATTGACCGGGACTTCGCTCCGCAATAACGGAGGTACTTCCGGGAAAGAGCCCAGCCAATCACACCGGGCTAAGATCGCCTTCTATTCTTGTAGACCATCGTTCAACGGTCATTGCCACAAGGAGTTCGATATGCCACGTCGAACGTTGCGGGGGTTTCTCGGGCCGGCATGCATCTACTGACGGTCTCGCGTGCACAGTTCGCTGGGGAAAATCTCGTGCATAATCTATCTCAACTGAAGAATGGCCATGTCAAGGAGTTCACCAAGATCGCTGCTAGCTCGCATCGCTGATATCTTTGCATAAATAGCTTTTGCTCCTTTCCAATAGCTGATTGACAACGCAGAATGAAGGCATCCGAGTCCTGCAAGCAGAATTCTCGGGAGCCAATAAGTGTATAAAACTCACCACGAGCGGTTCAATAGGAGGCAAGCGTCTGCAGGAATGGCTGGTCTCGATCAAGACTGGTCACTAGTTGGCAAGTGTTGATTGGCTGTAGTCTGCTAGGAGCATCAGTTTGACCAGTCATAAGCTTTTCCAACAGAGCCGTCAACTTTAATGACCGGCCGCCACTCGCTGTCACATATCATTCCTGCTTCAGAAAGACTGATGTCTGCCCGCACCGTTATGCTCCTATATTCCAAACATCTTTACTAATTTCCTTTGATCTCACCAGTTCCACAGTACTGTAAGCAGGTTAGGGGTGAGGCCAAGTGAGTATAATCTTAGACCGGCTCACATTACGTTCTTGCTAGGCCCCAACTAGTCTGAATTCTTCCACCGGAGATGTCTTCGAGCTCGAAAAGCGAAGAAACATCCTTACAGTGCGTCCACTGTTATTGAGGCGGCCATAGCGAGCTAACATCGTACAGCAGTCTTCATCGCTCCATTGTGACTGTCACAGCTGAGAGGAAGGGAAATGAGTTATATCAACAAATATAGAACTTGGGGGGCTTATCACCTCAAATGAATTTAAGAACATGTGTATCTCTTCAACAAAATAGCCAATAAATCATCGACCCTTGACTACGCCAACCGGTCTGCCACCTTTTCGTCCACCCTGAGCTTGGCCCTGTGCCTCAAAGTTCCGCAGCATTTCCTAACTCGGTCTTACGCAGCCATGTATTCTTCCAACGCACGTTGTATTCATAGCCCCTTCTGGTCCGTCTCTTCCTAAGAATCTTTATGATTTCCCACTCCTCTTCATCTAGTACTAGGACTCCTTTGCCCTAAGGCTGCTCAGGAAGAAGTGGAGTGATGGTAATAGCGTAAGGGGAAGGGCCAATAGCCGTTGCTTTACGATCACCTCTATGGATAGTCTGCTCGACTGGCTCAGAGGATAGTACGACCCTAGGAAAGATAGGGTCATCAAATAGATGATTGGTAAGTTCAGTAGCAGTAAAACTCAAACAACCCTATATCTTCGGCTTGTCCTTCGGGCGGGAGACTTAGAGGTGTGCGTTATCCGTCTCAGACTCCATACGAGTAGCTCTAGTAGAACTATCAGTTTGTCTCTTCTTCATCATCCACCACAAAAGGGCTGTCTAAAGTATATCAGAGGCCGTCCTTAATACTGGTTAAGTATATACCAGAGGCGCTTATCTTTACTATCACCAACCCTGCTATATGAATTGGAACTTGTTGTATCCTCTCGTTGCTGGATCTCTCGAATCCCAGGCCGTTTAAAGATAGGTCTAGGTTTCGATCGGACCCATACGAACTCGAGCTTAGCTAAGGTATCACCGACATCATCTGTCTTATTAATTATGATCGAATCTTTCGAGCCATTAGACGTCGCCTATAGTGACTACAACCGGCGAACTCACCTGTCCGCCAAACCTTTCCCAACTTGTGTACGCCTTCCCCACACTCGTCTGTAGCGTCCCGCAGTATGCTTAGAAGAGTCTCGAATACCGCCAGCGCCTATGGCTGTCACAGGCTCGGCTTCCATAAGATGAATCGAGCTCCATATCCACGGTAAGCTATTCTAATCAGCAGCTGATCCTACGGCGTCCTCTTAGAAGGGAGACTGCGATGAAGCCAGTAGCGGTTTAGGAACTAGCGGCGTAAATAGTGATCGGAGAGAGTATAAGATAACGTGGTCTGTACTATAGACCGCTCTTTTGTCCCCTTTCTCTTTTCCCCCACCGGAATAATGAGGCCCAATATTTTTCAGGCAGACTTGTGGATCGTGTCTCGGCGAGGGATGATAGGTACCATGCTGTCAGGATTAAGATCTGCGAGTAGGGGGTTTTCTAGAGGTCGTACCCAGCTTGTCGATCAGAGCGCCGAGATGGTGGACATTGCGAAGAAGAAATAGAGACTCCTGCACCCGCATTACGCTCATGCTACCTTCCTGGTCAATGACGCGGCCCAGCCCTTACCGCAAGAGGTGGTCCCGTACCTGTTCTGGTAGAGGTTTGGACGGGTCGGGCGGAGCGAGGAGGGTGCGGTAGAGGTAGATGGTGTATGTTGAGGTGGCGTAGATGAAGAGGAAGGAGGCAATGTAGATTCCCTTCTTGGAGCGGGCAGGCCTGGGAGGTGGTGGTGGTGGAGAAAGAGGAACTTTGGGCTTGTGGCTAGGGGACGTAGAGGGTTAGCGGGTGGTTTGGGGAGAGTACTTGGCGGATGGAGGGGGTTGAGAGCGTCCAATCGAGCGTACAGCTGGACAGATGGAGGGATAGACGCGACCTACGGGTATGGTAGAGCAGATGGGCGGGGAGTTCCCCGATTCGTGGTCATGGATGATTGGGAGCGAGGCGAATCATTGCGTGGGGGCAGTAGATGAAAGAGGATGGACATATGCTTTGATGACCCGTGGACGAGATCAGTGGTGGTAGGCATGTATCTAGAGGGTCCCTCGGGATACCTCCGTCGCATTTGCATGAATGGAGTGGATCGAATACTATATGTAGTACTAGGGGATCATGAAAACATGGGCAGGATCTGAGATCGGCGGGAAGCTTACACAGTCGGCGAAGTTGCATAACGACTTGCTGTAAGTGCATTCATGGCTCATAGTGACATGCTTCCCACCATATCTATCATTATTTACTTTACTCACCCCTCCTTTTGCATTATCTCCTCCAATGGGACACACTGTCGCTAAAGATACAACTGTTAGGTACCAATCTCTATCCCCCACGAGGTACTCTTCTCTCTTCGCCGACTATGGTTTGCAAAATTACTAACCCCTTTCGTAGGAATCTAAATGGCCTCTCAAAGCCATAAAACACACAGTTGCATCGGCCTGGTATCTCTGATCATCATGGGTAACACCGAATTCCCACCACGGAAAGCCCAAAGTTGGCCCGAGCAAAGGCAGCGCTCTCTCCACGTATATAAGGAGGAACAACCACCAGTCCTCAAATAAAGCCATTGTAGGTGAATACAATCATAGCCGCCCACAGCAACACCACGCTAAATCGCTATCAGATTCACGTTCACGCTCCGCGATGCTGTCGTAAAATCATCGCACCTATTACTTTCATTCATTGATTTAAGAGTATAGTAATCTCAAGCCGTTTCTACTTACCACGCGCTGGGTTTAATACCTCCGCTATTACTTATTTTAATAGTTTATCTTAAAACTTTTACTAATAACTCTTAATAAACTCTTACCTAAGTCTCAGCATTATGTTTAGTAATAATAATATAATAGGTTATTAGTATAATAATCTTATATACGCCTCTAATAACTCCTTAGGCCTAATATAAACTAACGCTCTTATATAATACTCTAATTTCCTAGAGATTAGGATATTATAATTAAAAAGAGCTATATAGAATATTTTTTATAATAATCTAATAATAGTATAGCTAGTCTTAGCTTATTTAAAAAAGATAAAATAATATTTAATATATTTAATATAACTAATAATATTAGATACATTAAACTAAATTATAATATTATATAAATATATAAAGTAAAAGAGTTAAACTAATAAAAAGTAATAAGCTATATAAAGTCTTAAATATTAATTTTATAAACTAAGACTATATCTAGTATTTATAAGAAGTAGATTTTATAGATTCTTAAAAAACTCCTAATAAAAATAATTCTATTAAAGAAAAGGTTAAAGAAGATAGATAAGTATAATATAATATTATATACTATTATTATACTATTTAAGTTTTAACCCTTAAGGATATAAAAGAAAGAGACTTATTATAAGAAAAGAATATATAATAGAGGTTTAGCCTCTTAAATATAAAGAATAAATAATAAATACTCCTTCTAATTAATATATTACTTATATAAATTTAATAATATATAAGCTAAGACCCTTCTATAGCTATTATAATATATAAGAATAGTTTTATAAATAATTTAAATAAGTCTAGTATATTCTAAGGCTATTAATATAAAGTAGTTAGGTTATTACTTAATATTAAAGTTACTTAACAACTTATAGTAGTACTAGAGATTATATCTTTATTTAAGATTAATATTACTAAAGAGTATTATATTAGTTAAGATAGGAATTATAGGCTTTTAATAAATAAAATTTAACTATACTCTACTAGTATTAGCTTTAAATAATATAGACTTATAGATTTAGATATATATATATAAAGTATTAAAATATTTTAAATTATTATCTCTTCTAATTCGCTTAATTATTTTAAAGTATATTTAGATAGTAAGCTTTCTACTATAAACCTTAAATAAAAAGAGCCTATAAGTATATATTTAAATAATAATTTAACTAGGAATATAATAGTATATATTTATATATTAGTTATCTTTCTAACTTTAATATTTTTTATTAATAATTATATTTCTTCTATAAATTTATCTTATATAATAATAATACTTATTATTATCTACTTACTATTATCTCCTAATTTATTATAAAGTAAGTAGTATAATATTATATAAATAGTATTAACTAGTACTAATAAGTAGTAGGTTTTAAAATACTCTCTAAATATAATATAAGTCTATTATGCTCTATTAGTACTACAAAATAAAATTACTAAGGATTACTTAAAGACGTGAAATAGTAGTAATAGGTATTAATTTATATTAAAGAATTAATTATTAAGGATCCTACTACTACTATAAGGTATACACTCTTTAAGCTTATTAAAATAAAGTAAAGTAATATAATATTGTCACAGTATTCAGTTAGGTAGAAGGAATGGAAGGTATATTAAGTAGTAGTATATATTTTAGCTTAGTAACCTATATAAAGCTATACTAAGATAGAAACTAAATACATTAAGTTTATTATCACTAAGAAAATTCTATTTAGACGGCCTATATTACTATAATTAGTAATAACAGCTGCTTAGGTATCCTAATATTATTTATATATTAGGATCTTATCTAGGAGTTTCTCTACTAGAGTATTTTTTACTTATAATCTTTTACTTCTACTACAACGTTTTCAAAAGGCCTTTTAGGTCTAATGAAACCTTTATACCTAAAATATATCTATATCTTCCATTAGACTGAAAGTAAGTTCCTTTATATTTTATCCACTTTTATTTACACTAAAACTATATACTGCCTAGCGGACCTTATCATTGCCTAATAATAACCTTAGCAGCCTCTATCCTCTAAGTTATAGAGCCTTACCTAATATTAATAACKACAGGGCTATTAGGCTTATAAGAGGTGGAACTATACTATTTAATACTACTTTAACTTTACTGCTGTTAATTTAACCTTATTTTAGGCCTTACCTTACTAAGTGATATATACTAAGAGTTTTCATTCAGGCGGAAAGTTACTTAGTAGTATTAGAAGTTACCTAGTACTATTTCCTTTTTAGAAGGAACTAACTTTACTTCTACCCCACTCTATATTAGAGAACAGAGAAAAGGTTACTTTTAGGTAGAAATTACCTACTTTTAGCTATAAAATTTCTTATTTTTCTTTTCTTAATTTTTTATTATTACTACTAGAGTAATATAATTTAATTTTAAAAAACTTTACTATATATTACTGTCTCGCTGTTCTATTCTATAGAAAAAAAGAAATTATTTAGTCTAGCTTTAATAAATCCTATTAGTAAAAACATAATTATTTAAGCTTTTTATTTTAATAAGTTTCTAAAGTCTAATTACTAATATATTAAATATATTAAAGAGCCTATTTATTAGGCTATTAAGTATATTATTAAATATAACTTTAGATTAATCTAAATTAGTAAACTTAAACTAATATTAAATAATCCTTAAAAAGTTAAATTTTAATTTATTAAACTATTATTATTCCTTAGTAATTAGTCTATTAATTATATGGCTTTAAATATTATATTAAAAGATTTCTAAGCTATAATTAGCCCTTTATTATTAGTAAGTAGTAATAATACTTTTTTTTTAAATAATTTATTTTTAATTAGAAATATATCTCTTTCTATAACTTTTTTTATTATAACTTATATAACCTCCGCTGAAAAAGGGATCTAGAAAAACCCTTTTAGTTTATACCCTAAAGACTATAAAATATTAGGATAATAACTTTAATTTAATATATCTTTAATAAGAGAGCGCTCTAACAACGTTAATTTTAATTATAATTATAATAATAATCTTAGAGATAATTAGTAAGATATAGGCTTTAGTTAATAATAATTAGATATATTATAATAACTTCTTATTATAATAATTATAGTAGGGTCTTTAAGCCTCTTTAAGCCTCTAAGTTTTTTTAGTTTTATAAAGATTAATAGTTTATTCTCTTCTAAGTCTAGGAACCTAAATTAAAATATAAAAAATATTAAGTTTTTTAATCCTTACCTTAATAAATCCTATAGGGATAGAGATATTATTATATAAGGTAGTAATATCTACTACTATAATATAATACTTTTTATTAAAAGGGTTAAAGACTTAGTAATAATTAAAGGTCTTACTATAATAAGGATAAACCTTAATATATACCTTTAAGGGGATATTTAAATATAGTATATTAAAATATTTTTAAATCTTAAATAAATTAGTTTATAAGTTAATAAAAATAATATTAATATTTAATACTTTACTTTAGTTTTAAGATAGAAGGAATCTACTAAGATTACTTTAGAAAAATTAATAAATAAAAAATATACTTTATAAGATACTTATAACTAAAGAGAGCTAGCTTAGTATATATATATTATTATTAAGTATATAAAAGGGGTAAATATTAAAGCTATTATTAACTAACTTACTTTTATTTATTAGGGTATAGCTTTAGAGTTATATATATTTATTAATCTACCTATTTTTATAATTATTATTTTAGACTATATTAAGCTTTTAAAAGCTAAAAAAGATATATAATTTAAATAGTATTAATTACTTCTTAATTTAAAGCTAGCTATATAGAATTAGTAATATAATAGTAAATATTAGAATTCTTTTTACTAGTATTAAGAATTACTAACTTATAACTAATAATTATTTAGTTAATAAGCTTTTTCTTCTTAATTTAATAATTAAAATACTTATTATTTATAGTATAGTTAGTACCTTTAGTACTTAAATTATTAGTAGTATTTAGCTTTAGTATTATTAACTAAATAGTTACTTTTATTATAATTATAGCTATAGCTAACTATACCTTTAAATAGATTTATTTTAATACTAAGTACTTAATAATAATTATAATAAAATCCTAATTAAAATTACTAGCTAAATTAAAATTAAAATTAAAACTAAGGTTATTAATAGAACTCTTATAAATATAATAATAGCTACTTATTATAATAATAATAATATAGGCTGAAAGTATTAGTCTATTAAGCCTTAGCTTAAGATTTATTAGAAGGTATAAATAATAAAAATTTAGTTTATTATATTAAAAGTATGCCTTTAGATGCTTTAAATCCTTTAGAATAAAATAACTTAAATATTTATTAATTCACTATCTAAGATAATAAAGGAAATAAGCTATATTATAATAATCTAGTTAAATATTTAGAGGAATTATTTATAAGTTTTATAAGAATAGAAATCTTTTATTAAAATTATAATAAATTATTCCTATCTAAGATATATTTATATAGGTATTTAAAAGCTAGTTATAATACTTCTAAAAAAAATAAGAAGTTAATTATAGTTTTAGTTTTTTTTAAGAGACTTATTATTCCTCTACTTATAGGCCTTATTAAGGCTTTATAGAGGCCTACTAAGGCTTATTTAGCTATTATTAATAATTTATTACTTTAAGTTATTAAATTTAATACTTTAAGAGTTAATATTAACTCTAATATTACCTTTAGGGGTTGAATATATATATAGATTATAGTCTAACTAAGCCCTTCTAATAAAAACTTTAATATCTATTCAGATATTAGTACTAGTATAATATTAATTAATAAAGTATAGCTTCTATTAGAGTTACTTAATATTAAAATTTTAAAAATAGCTTATCCTATTAGTATTTAAAAACTTAATACCTTTTATTATTAAACTAATAAATATATTATGCTACCCTTTTATTACCTTAGTATTAATAAAAATAGTTAAAAAGCTTTAGCCTATATCTATAGGGAGCTATATATTATAGATAAATTAAGAGCTAAGATACTTATAGGAAATAATATTATTAGTATTAAATATATAATAATAGATATTACTAAACATAAAGTAATTATTAGAAATTATAAAATAAAGGTACCTATTAAAGTATAATAATACGGCTAGTTTATAAGAAGAAATATTTATATAAARCTAGCTATAGTTATCCCTCCTTAAAGTAAATTAATTATTTTAGTCTCTTTAAAGTCTTTTTTAAGTAATAGAGATTTTTTTTTTAAATCTATAAAAGCTATTAATCTATATCTATTTATATATATTATTAATTATAAAATAACTAGTATCTTAGCTAGAAATAAATTAGAATATTTTATCTAAATTCCTAAATACTTTTATCTTAGTATAGTTATAGAGATAGAATATAAGAATTACTTTTTAGTTAAATTATTTATTAAAATAATTATAATACTATCTAAATAAATAATAAGCTAAATTAAGAAAGTAGTTAGTTTTACTACTATTAAGACTATAGCTTATATAATTTTAATTAGCCTAAATCTATCTTTAATTAATTTAATTTCCTTAGATCTAAATTTACTTTTATTAAATAAAACTTTTAGATACTATAAAACGTAACTTTTAAATAATATTATAATTTATAGGAATTTAGAGGAATATTAAATCCTTTTAAACCTTATCTATAAGTTTCTAACTTTATAGGTAGACTAAGATTTTATTAAGATCTTAAAAGATAAATAAATAAAAATATCTTTATAAGATAATTAATAATTAAAGATTTTAAATAAAATAAAGATCTACTTACTTAGTATTAAGAATAAAGAAGTAGTTAATAAAATATTTAATAAACTATATTATTAAAGCTAGCTTAATTAGATTTAATAAGATATACTTTTTAGCTACCTAGTATTTATTATATAGAAAAGTCTTTTAGATAGTAGAAAAAAGGGTTATATAATTATAGATATTAAAGGTCTAAATAATCTTATTATTCCTAACGCCTACCTTATACCACTATAAAGCGATATAATTAATAGTCTTATAAGTTATATATATATTACTATCTTAAATATCTTATTTTTTTTCTATTAGTAGTATATTTACCTAGATAATTAATATATACTTATTATAATAACTTATTATAGTTAAGAAATATTTAAGGTTTTAATTATAAGATATATAAATTCTATAACTTATATCTAGTAGTAAATTAATAAGATTTTAAAGCCTATTAAATATACTTAAGCTTATATAGATAATATTATATTAAATATATATTTATTTAATTAATACCTTAATAATCTTAGGGAACTATTTTAATTATTTATAGATTTTAATATTTTAATTAGTTTTATTAAGACTTTTTTAGGCTATCTAAATATTAATCTATTAGGATAATAAGTTAATTATTTTAGATTATTAACTACTTTAGATAAATTAAAGGCTATTAACTCTCTAAAATATTTTATTATTATTAGAGACTTAGAATATTACCTTAGTTTTATAAGGTATTTATATAACTATATTTATATATATACCTAAAAGGCTTAAGCTTTATAAGATTTAAAAACTTTAATATTAAAGCTTATTTTTAATTAAGGGAATTTTTATTATATTTATATTTCCTATACTAAGCTACTAGAACTTATGCTATTAAAAAAAGCTTTTTTTAATACCTTATAATTAGCTTTTTTAGAGCTTATAATACTTACCTATTTTAATCCTAATTAAAAATTATAGATTAATTTAGATATATTTAAAAGGTTTAGTTTTAATATTATTATCTTTTATATTAAAGAAGGTATAAAACTTAATAAGAAGTAGCCTTTAAAATTAATAATTAAATTAATCTTATTTCTCTTAAGACTTTTTATATTAATTAAATAAAATTACTAGCCTATAGAGCTTAAGATTATAAAGTTTATTTAAATAATAAAAAAGGTTTATTATATAATTAAATTATCTTAAGACCTAATAGTTATTTAGATAGACTATTTTATTATTCTTAATATTATAAAATAATTATTAATTATATTAATATCTTTTATTATTTAGATAAATATTTAGCTTATTAAAATATTTTAATTCTTAAGATAATTTTATCTTAATATAAAGTATAAACTAGGTAAAGAATATATTATTTTAAATACCCTTTTATACCTACTTAGTATAAATTATAATATTATTTTAATTAAATAAGATAATTACTTTAAGCTAGATATATTATTCACTATAACTTTAATAAAGATAAATCCTAAATTTAAAAATTATTTAATTAAAGGCTATTAAGATAATCTATAATAATATAAAACTACTAAACTAATTAATAATAATAATTCTTATAATAATAATATTATAGTACTTCCTTTTATTTATAAAGATAAATTAGTAGCTACTAATACTAACCTATACTTTGGCCCTCGCCTAGAAAATACCTCTTTAGAAGTACCTATAAAATAAACCTTAGAGGTACTTATTCTATCTAGAGATTATAAATTAATCTATTATATTAATAAGGTTACTAGTCTATAACGCCTCTATATTTTTTAGTCTATTATTAAAGATGTGCTAGCTTTAGCCTATAAAGATAGATACCTAGGTTTTCAAAAATATTTTAAGATAATTACTAAATCTTAATATATTTATAGCTTAATAAAAGTTCTAAGGGAATATATTACTTATTATCCTAAATGTTTAATTTTATAAATAAGATATTATAGACCTTATAGCGCGCTATAGCCTATTTTATTCCCTCTAATCCTATTTTATATTATAACTTTAGATTTTATACTAGTATTATCTATATCTAAAAAGCTAAATTAGTTTAATACTATTTTATTAATAACTAATAAATTTTTAGGAAGGATAATGTTTATTTTAAGAAAATTAATATATTTTATAACTTAATAAGTTTCTAATCTTATTAACTATTTAAATATAGCTAACTAGGGCCTTCTAAAGGCTATTATTTTTAATAGGGATTAGAAATTCTTATTAGATCTTTAGATATCTATATTTTAAAAGCTTAGCATTAATCTATTATATTTAATTATATATTATCCTTAAATAGATAGTTCTAGTAAAAGGATTAATTAAATTACTAAAATTATACTTTAATTTTATATTTATAGGCTTAAAAAGTCTTTTATATAGCTAATTATTCTCTTATATTTATAAGTATAGCTAAATAATTTAATATCTTCTAAAATATTACTTTCTCTAAATATTATTATTTATAGTTTTTAATTAAATAGATTATTAGATTTACTACTTTCTATTATAAAAGCTAATAAAATAATTATATAAATTATAGCTAGAGATACTATTTTATTTACTTAAATAAATAATAAATAATATTATAAYTATTATTATTAGCTAATATTTCTAAAGGTTAGTAAATTTATTATAATATACCTCTATAGAGGCTATAAAATCTTATTAATACTTAATATTACTAAAAAATTAATTAACTAGTATATTAGGCCGTTCTAAGTACTTAAAAAAGTTAATAATCTAATATATTATTTAGAAGTACTAAATTATTAAAAGATTTACCTTATATTTATAATTACTTAATTAGAATTAGTATTAGATTTTACTTTAGACTTATATAAAAGATCTTACCTAAACTATCCTAACTTAGTCTATATTAAGGAAGATACTAAAATAATAAAATTATAAAAAGTAAAGCACCTACTTAATAAATAAGTTATAAAAAAGGGTTATAGATATATTATAAAATATCTTATATACTAAAAGAGATATAGACCTACGTATAATAATTAGTATAATATTAAAGACCTTAATAATATTAATAAGCTAATCGCTGCCTATAAAATAGCTATAGTAGCTACCTATAATATACCTCTACTATCTATAATACCTCTACTATCTACAGCGCCTCCTCCGCGTCCTCGTAGATAACTATAAAAAGTTCATTATAAAACTTAGACCTTTATTAGGGCCCCACTTACAATATCTCTGCCCTCAGAGGCACTAATATACCTTTCGGGGCCCTACCATGCTCTTCAGGGCCCCTATCAGGCTCTCTGGGCCCTTACTTAACCTCTAGGCCCCCTACACACTAGGACAGTATAATTTTATGTTAATTAGAGGGAGGTTATCACGGTATTCGGTTAGGTAGAAGGAATAGAAGGTATATTAGATAGTAGTATATATTTTAGCTTAGTAACTCATACAAAGCTATACTAAGATAAAAACCAAATATATTAAGTTTACTATTACTAAGAAAATTCTATTTAGACGGCCTACATCGCTACAAATATATTCTATTTATTTATATTAGTATAGTATTAATATAATATTTATAGTAATTAATTATTAATATTAAGCTACTTTAATAACTACTAGTTATTATAGTTATCCTCTCTCTTAAATATTAGTCTATTAATATAAAACTTCTATTATATATAATTATACTATTAATATAGTTTTAGGAGGAGATAATATATTAATATAAAGTTTATTAAAAACCTTTAAAATCTAGTAGAAAAAGAAAGGAAAAAAGTCTTTTATATAAAAATCTATTTTAGTATAATTTACTATATAATTTAATTATATAATATACTTATAGTATTATAGTACTAAGTGTTATATATCTAAATATCTACGATCTCTATGAATTAGTAGGGTTGTGTGCCTTTTACTAGTAGTTAACTAAGATATAGAGTTAATTTCATAATAAATAGTAGTAATAATAGTAGTTTAATTCTATCTTATTTAAATTTCCTATTATTTTCTAGGGTCCGCGTGACTAGATAGCTAATTTAAGTTAAGTTATTATAAATTATTCTTACTATAATTAATAGCTTAGCTTATAAAATTATTACTTAAAAATATTTATATAAATAGATTAAATTTATCTAGTATAAAAATATATATTCTATTCTCTTTAAAGAGGGTAGATATTATAATACTAAGTATTATATATCTAAATATCTATAATCTCTATGAATTAGTAGGGTCATATGCTTTTTACTAGTAGTTAACTAAGATATAAAGTTAATTTTATAATATATAACTTATAGATTATTTATTATTATAATAATAATTATATTAAAAGTAAGTTATTATATAATAACTATATAATATAATTATAGTAAATATATTATTAATATTAATTCTATTCTTTTTTCTCTTCTTTAGTAAAAAATATATTATTATAAATATTTTTATATTAAAGTATCATATTATTTTAGACTAATATTTATAACTCTAAAATCTTTTATTTATATTAGTAAGTATTTTATATATTATATACTATATATATACTAGTTATTATTAATAGTTAGTATATTATATAATAAGTTAAGTTTAACCTAATAGATTTTAAGTTAAGTTTAAGTTAAGTTAAATTCTAAGTTAAGTTTTAAAATTTAATTAAAAACCTAACCTAAACCTAACTTATTATTAAGTTTTTAGGTTTAAACCTAAAAACTTAATAGGCCCCTATTCTATACCCTATTTAGTTAGTAATACCCCTAAGATATTACTGTCAGCCCCTAAGATGTTGCTGTCGGCCCCTAAGATGTCGCTGTCGCATGGCATGTCGCATGTCGATGGCCATGTCGCTGTCG
>KE598570.1:823728-857400 GCA_000444155.1 Cladonia macilenta KoLRI003786
ATCCATCATCCATCTATCATCCATCCATTATGGCCATCCATCCATCCATGGCATAGGGCATGGCATCCATCCATAGCATAGGACATGGCCATTATTAGATTAATTATTAGATTATAAAATCTTAGTAGGTTGATTAGGTTTAAACTTAACTTATATTAAGAAAAACCCAACCTAACCTAAACCTATTACATTAGGTTCAGGTTAGGTTAGGTTTTAAGTTAAGTTAAAAAAAGTCTAACCTAACCTAACCTATTACGCGGCGTAAGGGTAAGGATTATAATTTTTTATAAGAGTAATATTAAGGGACCTTTATCTTTTAGTAGATATTATAAGTCTTAATATAACTTTATATTTACTTTATAATATTAGCCTAATAATATTTTTATTATAAGAGCTTTAATATCTTTATAATATTAAAATATTTTATTAAGGGATTATTATAGTATCTATTAATTAGCTCTTACTAAAAAGTATTATCCTTTAGAAATATATAATTATCTTTTATATCTTAAAAGGTTTTCTTTATTAAAAGATTAATTTATATAAGCTATATAATACTATACTTATTATGAAATTAACCCTGCATCCTAGTTAACTATATAGTAAAAGGCACGCGACCCTACTAATTCATAGAGATCGTGGATATTTAGATATATAATGCTTAATACTATAACTACTAACATCTGCCCCCCCTAAAGAGAATAAAATACGTGCCTTTACGCTAGGTAGGTCCAACCTATTTATATAAATACCCTTAAGTAATAATCCTATAAACTAAGTTATTAACTATAATAGGAATAATTTATAGTAGCTTAACCTAAACTAGCTATCTAATTATATAGACCCTAGAAAATAATAGGAAATTTAAATAGGATAGGATTAAACTACTACTATTACTACTATTTATTATGAAATTAACTTTATATCCTAGTTAACTATATAGTAAAAGGCACGCGACCCTATTAATTCATAGAGATCATAGATATTTAGATATATAACGCTTAGTACTATAATAATACTATAATAATGTCTTTATCTTTTTAGAATTTTATAATCTATTAATTAAGGTTTTATAGCTTATAAATAACTTATTTTAGTAATCTTTAAAGCTTTTTTATAGTTTTTCTTAACATTACTACTTAAATACTTATAATTAAGAAAACTATCTATAATATACTATTATTAGTATATATATATAGCTTATACTCTTCCTCTAATTATAGTAATAACTTATTTTATAATATTAGTAGGAGAGTTATATTATAAAAAAAAGTACCTTTATAATTAAGCCTTTTTAATAAAGGATTAATGTCACAGTTTAGTATTATATATCTAAATATCTATAATCTCTACTAAATTAGTAGGGTCACGTGCCTTTTGTCTATAATAGTTAACTAGGATGCGGGGTTAATTTTATGATAAATAGTAGTAATAGTAGTAGTTTAATCCTATCTTATTTAGATTTCCTACTATTTTCTAGGGTCTACGCGACTAGATAGCTAGTTTAGGTTAAGTTATTATAAGTTATTCTTATTATAATTAATAGCTTAGCTTATAGGGTTATTACTTAAGGATATTTATATAAATAGGTTAGACCTACTTAGTGTAAAGATACATAATCTATTCTCTTTTAAAGGGGTAATTATTATAGTTTAGTATTATATATCTAAATATCTACGATCTCTACTAAATTAGTAGGGTTGTGTGCCTTTTATCTATAATAGTCAACTAGGATGCAGGGTTAATTTTATAATAATTAATAAAGTTAGTTTTCCTTATATAATATATTATCTTAAAGTTATAGGCTATAAGCTTAAGCGTTTAATATATTTAYTATAATATTAGCTCTTTTAGCTTTATAAACTCTTATAGATTATTATAATCTATTAATAGCTCTATTAAGTATAAGCTTCTTTTTAAATAATAATATTATTACTTAAAAGTATCTATTATTACTAATAACTTTTAATTATATATTTTATAATTTTACTCTACTAGTATTATTTTATATAATAAGAAGATTATAAGCTACTAATAGCTTATATTATTAAATAAAAATAAAATACTAATAATAATAAAGGCTAATATATTAATTTTAACCCTAATTTTCTAGGCTAGGTTAAAATATTATAGAAAAAATATTTCTATAAACTTTTAATATAACTATTAAAATACTTACTTTATATTATTAAGTTATTTAAATAGTTTTATTTTCCTACTTTTTTTATTATCTTTTAAAAGGCTAGTAAGAGGTGTAGTAATAATAAAGTAATAATAAATAAAATAATAATAAAAGTTTATAAACCCTAAAAAGATTTAGACTTTTTAATAAGTCTTTAGTCTTAGTTATTTTTTAATAATAATAATTTTATATAAATTTATCTTTATACTTATAGTTAATATAAGAAATTAACTTAAGTAGTATTAAATATATACTTCTTTAAATTTATATATAATTAATATTATTAGAGCTATTATAATATTTATTTAATATRTTATTAATACTTTACTARCTYTTCTAAAAAGATTAATATATTATTTAAATATATTATATATATTATATCTACTAGCCTAGCTAAGGCTTAATTAATATATACTTAAAAAGTAATAGAGGTATTTATAAGCTTAAATAATATAACTAAATATTTAAAGTAAYTATAATATATATARAATAYTATTTTYTATTTATTACTATATTTAATATAAATATAGTAATATATATCTTTTAAGTTTAACTTTAAGAATTTCTTAATATTATATAAATAATCTAATATCTTAGTAATAAAGAGTAATATATACTTATCTTTTATAGTTACTATATTTAAACCTTAATAATTTATATAGAGATATAACCTCTTTATTATGAAATTAACCCTATATCCTAGTTAACTACTAGTAAAAGGCACGTGACCCTACTAATTTATAGAGATTATAGATATTTAGATATATAATACTTAGTACTATAATACTCTTATCCTTCTTTAATAATAAGAGGATAGGTATTTTTATAAATAAAATAAAATATTTTATCTATCCTTTTATAAGAGTATTATTAAGATAATAATATAACTYTATTAACTCTATCCTTAATAAATTATAAAAAAAACTATATAGTAGCTTCTTATTATTTAACTTAATAATATAATCTTCTTATTTTTATTTAGATAAGATCCTTACCTTTTTATTTAAGATTTTATTTAAGAAGATATCCTTAAATTCTTATAATTTATATAGAATAGTTAATATACTAAACTTATTAATCTAAGGTTATTTTATTATTATAATATAAATATAAATTATAGTAAATACTTCTTATTTTTATTATAAAATTTATATAAATTTAGCTAGCTTATTAATCTATAATTATTTAATATTAACTTAGTATAATTATTAGTATATTAATATACTTATTATAATACCTAACTTATAAAATATAAGTATTTTAATAATTAAATTAGAATCTTCTTAGTTAATAGTATAGAATAAGGAGCTATACTCTTTTTCTTAATTTTAATTATTAATAGCTTTATAGCTTAGCTAATATACTTTATAATAATAAGTATCTTACTTACTTAATTATACTAGTATTAGTAAGACTATATATTCTAGCTATAAATTATATTATATTATAAATTAYTAAGTAATTAGGTTAATCTTAGCTTTAAGATTAATTAGTTTTTTAAAGAAATAGAATATATTCTAAACTATTATCTAGTTTTTAAAATATAGAGGATTAAGAACTTAAAATAGTAACTAGTAGAATAAGGCATTTTAGAAGACTTCTATTAAAATAATATAGTATTATATTAATAATATTTCTATAGTTCTTAAGAATTAACTTAATATACCTACTAAGATACTACTTATTAATAGAAGTACTATATTAGGCTATCTAACTTAAAGGTAAATATAATTACTATATTAAAGTCCCTTAATTTAAAGAAAAAAATAGCGCCCTCGCTATTATACTTTATATATAATATATATAACTTTATCTAAGAAATAATCTTATTACTTAATATATAATTATTACTCTTCTTAAGAATTTCTTTTTAACTAATTATTATTTAGATTTTATTCTTAATCTTAAGTTTACTAAAGGTATTAACTATTTTATTATCCTTTTTAAATAACTTCTTAAACYYTTYTARTRTATTATTATATTATTTAYTAAARATATTATTACTTAAGGTAATCTATTTTATTATAAAAAAAATAGTAGAGATCTTATTAATTATTTTATTTATTTTAAGGATATAAATATTATTAAAGTTCTTATTATTAACTAGCTCTTTTATATAGTTATAAAAAATTTTAATATTATTATTATTTACTATCCTCTTTATCTACTTATAGTAAATATTAGTCTATTTAAATATACTATTCTTTATAGTTACTAAATAGGCTCTATATATTATATAATATTATAAATAAAAGTATAACTTTTTTTTATATTTATTTTAATTATTTTTCTAGGTATACCTTCTTTAATTTAAGTATAATTAAGTTAACTTTATTAACCTAGTATTCTTCTAACTTTAAATTATTATTAATAAATTTATTCCCTTCTATTATATTATTAATAAGTTTTATAGTTAATATTTTTAATTTAGTTTTTAAAATATCTAACTTAATTATTTTTTTCTAATACTTTTTAATAACTACTTTTAATATTATTATTAGTTTTAGTATAGATATCTTTATAATAAAAAAGATAATCTTAAATTAGATTATTATCTTTAATTTCTTTTTAATTTAAATTTTTTAGCGCTTTAATTTAAATTTTATATTATTATTATTATTACCTTCTTTCTCCTTAACCTTTTTTTTTTCTATAGTAGTAAGGCTGCTTAATAATAGGCTAGTAAAAAAGATAAAAAGCTCTTACTTTATATACTCTACCCCTTTATTAATATTATAAGTAGTATTAGTATATTTATTATTAATAAATTTATTTTAATTAATATTAAATTTTATACCTTTATCTCTATAGAGCTAGTATTTATTAAAAATTATTAGATAAACTTATATACTTATTATTATAAATTAGATTTTTAAGGCTAATCCTTAATTAACTTATAAGGCTTTTAAGGGTTTCTTACTTAAAAAAATATATAGCTACTATTTATATCTCTTATCTTATATTATAAAAGGATATTAGATAATTTAAAATACCTATATTAATAATAAATCTATAAAGTAAAGGGGGTATATTTTTTTATCTCCCTTAATAAGTTTATAAGGGGGCTTATTATATAGCTTTAAATATATATTACTCTTTTTATTATTATTATTACCCTTCTTCTATAGGAAGCGCTCTAATTTATAAGATATAAATAATATATTTAATAAAAAGTTAGTAGAATTAAATAAATAAAGATAAATAAATAATTAAGTATATATTATTTAAGGCTCTAAAGATTTAATAGGAGTAGCTATTTAACTTAATTCTAATAAATTAAGTTAAAGTTTATTATTTAAAGGATTAAAGTCTTTAGGAATCTAATATTTAATAAAGCTAGAATTTTAAGAGTCTTTAGAGTATATATAATAGTTAATATATATAGGGTCCTATTTAAGATAGATATAGAAGTAATATAGAAAAAAGCTATTATTTAAAAGATTTAATAATTTCTTTAACTTAAAAGGCTACTTATTAGTATATATAATAACTATAAGGTTT
Source organism: Cladonia macilenta KoLRI003786 (assembly GCA_000444155.1). Taxonomy (NCBI): domain Eukaryota; kingdom Fungi; phylum Ascomycota; class Lecanoromycetes; order Lecanorales; family Cladoniaceae; genus Cladonia; species Cladonia macilenta. The sequence goes on from KE598570.1 coordinate 829,412, forward strand.
AATAAATATAAGATATAATTAATTCTATTTAAAGTAATAGAAATAAACTTATTAATATTTTTATTAAGTTTATTATATAACTTAAAATATATGTGTGATATGCATGTTCTAGTATATATATCTTGTCATGGTATAATAGCTTAGGGGCCCTAGGCATGCTTCCTTCCCTTAGAAGGAATGCTACTTGGCATCCTTCCTTCCCTCAAAAGGAATGCCGCTTGGCATCCTTCCTTCCCTTAGAAGGAAACCCCTATTATTACTAGGCAAATTCTAGATAGAAGAATATAATTTTTATTATATTAGAAATCTATCTATAACTATTATAATATAGTAGTAATAGTAAAGGTTTTTACTAAATAATATTATTTATTAATTATTTAATTAATTAAATTACTAGCTTTTTAATACTAGCTACTTTTTAACTATACTAAATATTCTTTATTAATTCTATAACTAAATTCTTTACCTATAAACTAAATTCTGTCCTCTTAGAATTTATTTATTTAAATTACGCCTCTACTATTCTATCTAGATAAATTTAAGTTTATTTATTATAAAATTTATTTATTATAAAATTACTTACTACGTCTTATTTTACCTTATAATAATAAATGCTAAGAGTTTTAATTAATTATAAGTTACTTAAGTTCCTACCCCGCTTTATATTAAAGAATAGAAAAAGTTATTTTTAAGAAGGAATTACTTACCTTTTAAAAAAGAAAATCTTTATTTTATAAAACTTTAAACCTTATTTTTATTATCTCTATTTTTTAACTTATACTTTTATTTTATAACTTATTAGAGTTAGTATACTTATTTTACTTTTATTTAAAAAACTATATTAAAATTTTATTATTATAATTTAAATTCTACTTAGTACTAGTTTATTATTAATTTAAAAGTATTATTAAGCTAATATTAATACCTTTTAATTTATCTTATAATATAATAATAGAAGTATTCTAACTTAAAGTTTTTTTAAATAATAGTTATACCTATTATAATATAATTTTAAAGTATCTTTATATTATAATTAGTAATATTACTATTATTTATTCTTAGCTAGATAATATTTCCTTATAAATATTTATAAAAATAATTTATACTAACTTAGTATTAAGAGAGTAATTAATAAATAAAATAAATATTTTTTTAATAACTTAGATTATAAACTAAAATTTTAATAAAAAAGACTTATATACTAACTTTAAATAATTTAAAAAGTATATTTAATATTTTATTTTTATATTTTTAACTAGCTCTAGTTAAGCTTTATCTTATTAAAATATTTATTAAAAATTTTTTATTATAGAGAAAGTATCTTAAGATTTTTTTCTTTTAAATGTTGAAATAAGGTTGAATCATCCTTAATTAATTAGTTATAGAAGAAGAGTTAGAGTTATAAGAGCTACTATTTAATATCTAGCTGCCAAGCTATTACTGACTAAGCTCAGCCTTATAGCTAGATTTTAATACTCCTACTTAAATTACTAGCTCTATAAGCTCTATCTATCTTATATATAAGATATAGCCCATATAAGGCTCTAAGGCATACAACAGTTGGCCTATACAAGGCTCTAAGGCATGTAACAGTCGGCCTATACAAGGCTCTAAGATATGCGACAGATGACCTTTCTAAAACGGTTATATTAAACCACCGCCTAAAAACGACTATGTCAAACCGTCTATAAAAAAATTCCGTTTTTCGACATTTTACTGTTATTTGAAAAATAAATTGGACATCTAACCTATGCATACCATTTTTGCTCTAAAATATATTAGGGTAGCTTATGAATAGTGCTGTCGTACACGCGAGAAACAATTATTATATAAGGTCTAAATAGTGCTGCCTAAAAAGGTAATAAGGCCTGAATAGTAAAGCTTAAGTAAAATAAGAATACTTAAATAACTCCTATAAAAGCCCTATTTTTAAATATCTTCTTTAAGGCCTTACTCCTATATATTCTAGACTATAAGGATATTAGCTCTTTAATAATATATATTTAAAACTTAAAATATTCTAAAACTTAATAAATTTATTTTTTAGTAAGGGCTTAGTTAGCTTATTAATTACTTAATATTTAATTAAGATATATTATAAATCTATTATACCTTYTAAGACCTTTTTAYAAATAAAGTAGTARTATATAATAATATATTTATTATAAATATAAAACTTTAAGTTCTTTATAAAGATAATAATACCTTAATTATTACTAAAAATAATAATAATTTTAGTAGTTAATTTCTTATCTTAAGATTTAAACTTATATAAAAAATTTTTTAATTATATAGTTTTCTTAGCTATTTATATCTACTTAATATATTTAACCTTATATATAGAGAGGGTAATAATTAGTTATTATTTAAATTATTAATTAATAGTATTATTATTAATATAAAARATAAAAYTARARRTTAATTAATATATATTATAATTATTAGCCTAGTTAAAGTTAATATAATTTATAAAAAATTTAATAATATCTTAAAATATAAGTTAATAATTAAGAGTACTTTATAAATATTATAAAATTTATTTAATAATACTTTAATAAGCTTAAGTAGGATTTAAAGTATAATAATTAATTATTAATATAAAGAATATAATATTAAGATAAGTATTTAATATAATATATATTAAAAATTTAATAATTTACTAATATTATTACTTATCTTTAGTATTAGTTTAATAATTTTTTAAAGCCTTTTTTAATTTAGAGCTAATTTTTATTAAGGTAATAATTATCTTATACTCTTATTATTTAAAGTTTTTAATAATTTTCTTAAGGTATACTCTTTATCTAAGGTATAGGATTTATTATTAATAATTTTATATAATTAATATATTTAATTAGTAAGAATATAGCTTAAGGTTAATTATATAAAAATAAAAATTAAGGACCTTTTTAATTTTAAATATATCTTATTTATTAGGACCTATAATTAGTAGGTTATTAATATATAAGATAATTATTATACTTAAGGATATAATAAATATATTTAAGTTAATATTTAAGGTATTAAAACTTAAAGTTTTAATAAAGTTAGTAAAGATATTATATTAAACCCTAAATAATTACTTAAGCTTATATAAAGTTTTATTAAGATAATAGATTTTATTTTTATTACTTTTATTATAATTCTTAAGTTATTTAATATAAATTTTCTTTTCTACTTATTTATAAAGAAAAGCTATTTTAATATTTATTTATTTAATATTCTAATTTATAGTTATTATAATAATAAGAATAGCTTTATAGTTTATAAATTTAACTATTAAGATAAAAATTTTATTATAATTAAGGCCTTTATATTATTTAAATCTTTAAATTATTTAGTATGCTTTATAGTAGATAATCTCCCTATTAGAATCTTATTTTAATATATAAATTTATTTACCTTTAAGGACAATTCTCTCCTTAGATAATATTATTAAGAATTATATTTTATTATTTATTAATAATTTATATTTATTATTTATTATTAATTCTTATTATATTTATTATATACTCTTTAATATAGCCTTATTATAGGTCTTTAGCTTAAACAGTTTAACTAAATTTATATAAGAAAGTATAATAATTAAGGAGTAATTAAAATTTAATAAATCCTTATTATTAAAATTTAAAGTTATAAGATATAGATAATTATCTAAGATATACTTAAGTTAGATATAATAGGTATTATTAAATAAAGAGAGTTTAAGTAATTTATTTATTTATTATTTAAGTAATTTATCTACTTATTATTTAGGTATTAGCTTAGTATAAATTAAGTTAATATTAAAACTAAAAACTTTTTATTTTTATATCTATATATTCTTTTTCTCTAGAGCAGAGGTCTATAACTGTTTAGTAGATAAAGGCTATAAAAAAATAATATTTAATAGGATAATATTATTAATAAAGATAAGTTTTTATTCTTTAATATAAATATTAAATACCTAAATAATTATATCTATCTAAGGATAGTATAGGTAATAAATATATTTATTACCTTTATAATTAATAAGGAGATAATATTTACTTTTATTAACTAATTTCTTTTAGAGGTAATTTCTAGCTTATATAAAAAAACTTAATATTTATAGATAGTTAAAAGAAAAAGGATAATTTTCTTAAATTTTATAAAATAACTTATTATCTATCTTAGCTATAAGGCTATAGATTATAATATAATTAATTATTTTTAAGATTTTAAGTTATAAATCTTTATTAAGCCCTAAGCTTAGTAGTATAAGATATATTTTTAATATTAAAATTAAACCTAACTATTTTAATTTACTATTTTATTTAGGGTTTTTAGGTATTATTAGCTTATAAATAATATCTTTATTTATAAGAAATAATTTAAAGTTATACTTTATATATTTACTACTATTATTAGTTTAGAGATATTAAATATAATAGTCTTTTTATTTATAGTAGCTCTTAAAGTACTAAAAGAAAAAAAAAATTATATTTTTATTCTTAATATAAAAGACTTTAGAAAAATTAATATAGTTATATTTAAAGATAATAAAATAATAACTCTTATTAAAGCTTATTAGCTTAATAGGGTTATAAATATTATTATAAATAAGCTTTATAAGGTATTAGCTAGGTATAATTATATCTTTATATAAAGCTAACTTTTAATAGCCTTATATATAGTATTTATAAATAAACTTATTTTTAATCTTTTTAAAAAAATTAATTCTAATAGTTATTTAGGGTAGCTAAGTAATATTTTATTAGCTTAAATATCTTATTTAAATATATTAAAATTATTAAATAAAGTTATTTAATATATTATATATATTTAATTTTAGAATAATTATTTTTAACTTAAGAATAAAGATCCTATAATATTATTTAGCTTTAATTATATTAAAGGAATTATTGCAACGTTATGAGGTCTTTAGTAAGGTAATGAATTGATGATGTTTCTACGGTTCATAGGAACCGACCTAAGGTGCCTGCTAAGGCGGTGCCTTGGCAGAAATGCTAGGCACAGAAATGCTAGGCATAAGGCTATATTATGACAATCTGCCCCCTACTAGAAAGTAAATGAAGACGCCCTCGTCTTCCAAGTAATAGAAATTTACATAATGCCTTTTCCTTCTAACAGAACCTATTTCCTAGACATGCTTGACCTTCGAGGCCTCTAAGATGCTTCTAAGCAATAGAAGCATACAGCATATCTTCTAAGTAATAGAAGCATACATTTCAAGCAAAGAGAAAGCAAAAGCTTTCTAGGCAATGGAAGTATATCTTCTAAGCAATAGAAACCTAGTTTGCTGCCATATCCTCTAACCTTTCCTTCCTAAGACGTCTAGGACCTTGTTTAGGAACGTTTTCCTTGCGAGGCCTTCTAAGGCCGCGTCTAATAGGAGCTTCGGCATTGACGGTAGGCGTGGCTGATACCGTAGCTTTGGCTTAATGTAACCCTTGTAAACTGGCTTTATATTCTTTGATTAGAGCTGTGGTATTAGGAAGCTTTATTATAGTCCTCTACTTATTATATTAGGCTTTGAAGCCCTTTTATTATACTAGGTATTATGCTACTATCTTTCCTTCTCTATATATTATGCGTTTGTTGAGAAGCTTCTTTATGTAGTAAGACTTCCACTAATTAGTATCTCCTTTAATAAAGACTGAAGGGGGATATATAGGATATTCTTTATTAAAGGGATCTATTGTAGTAGTAGGTATAGGCTTTAATTAAGTAATAGTAAAAACATTATATATCTTCTAATATTTAGGGATATTTAGTTAGTAGGCTAGGTAACTTATTTTATTAATAATTTTAAAAGGATTAATATACTACTAACTGTATTTCTTCTCTATGATAGTTGTAGTAGGGATATTATAGCTTTTATAAAGGTATAGAAGTACTTTATTACTTATCTTAAGGAATATTAATTAGTACTTCCTATTATAGTAGTATTTCTATATTATTATAATAAAAGAGATAATATTTATTACTTCCTTTCTAGTAACTACCTTTATATTAAAATTACTTTTTTTATAATTAACCTTTATAAGGTCTAGGGCCTAGTTAGGCTTAAAGCTATATATAATATCATATGGAGTTTATTTTATAGTAGTTAATAATAATTTATTAAATATAGCTTATAGCTTAGGTAATACCTCTAGTTAAGAAATAGGATTCTTTAAAATATAAATATAATATTATAGTAAAATCTTTATAGTTTAGTTTATCCTCTTATTTATATTATCTATTTAGGGGTAGTATATAGTAGAGTAGAGTAATTTAATATAAAGCTATTTAAATAGTTCTTATTAAAACTTTAAGAGGAATTTAGGGTCCTTATTAAAGATAATAACCTTAGAGACCCCCTAGTTAATTAGGAATAGTTATTATAGTAGAAAATATACTTAATCCTTAATAAAATATATTATCTTATTAGTAAGTAGGGTAACAAGTTTACTAAATTTATATATAATAATTATAATATAATCCTCTTTAACCTTATTAAGAGGTAAGCCTAAGATAAAATTTATTACTAAGGTATAAAATAGAACTAGAGGTAACTTAATAACTTCTATACTTCTATAAGGAAGATATTAATGTATCTAAAAAACTTAGTATTATAGGTAGTATTATAGGTATTCTTAAAGGACCTTAAATAACCTATAAATATATTAAGATAAAGAAATATACTTATAATATTAGGTGAACTTAGGGTAACTATCTTTATACTTAATCTTAAGGATATTAGAGATAACTGAAGGTAGAATATAAAGGCGTTAGTAGCTAGTAACCTTATTAATATAGTAGATAAGGAATTCTATTAATATTAGAGACCTTTCTTTTTTAAAATATAATTTTGCTGTGTCCTCTTTAAGTTCCTTATTATTATAAATTTATTTTTTAATTTGTTTTTAACCTAGGTTTTTTTTATATCCCTTAAAAACCTTCTTCTTAAAGTCTTTATTTATTTTAATAAGGGTAGCAGTGTACTGATAGACTAGTATTATATTATAAGAGGTATAATATAGTATGTTAAGTTTAGACTTAGTAGAAGGATAATTAGACTTATTAAAGCTTACTAGATAAGATAGGGTATTAGGGATTATATTATTCTTTTCTAGCTTATGCTTAATATCTAAGTTAAATTATTAGAAGAATTTAGATATGTAGACTAGCCTTAGATTTATCTTTTATACTATTAATATATTTAATAATTTTTAAGTTGTAATATCTACTGTAGATGAGTAGTCTGTTAGAATATATATTATTATAAACTCTATTATGTATTAGACCTTTTTTAGAACTTAGATAAGTTTAGCTACCTTAAGTTTTATTAGTTAGTAAGATTTTTCCGCTTTAGTAAGTAGCTTACTAAAGAATAGTATAGGCTTAATCTTACTATTAATAAGATAATAGATATAAGTATTAAACCTAAATTCCTTAGATCTATCTATGTTAATATAGAGGTACCTCTTACTATTAAAATATATTAGTGTAGTAGGCCTTAATAATAGTTCTTATAAAGTATTAAAGGCTTTTTATTCTACCTTAGAGGGTAATCTAAGTTGAGTATAGTAGGCGTAGGCTTATTAAGGGTTCCCTTTTCTTAAAGGGGACTTTTTTAGTAGTGATGTCTTCTAGTCTTATAAGGGCTAAGAGACTTAAGTATAGAGGAGGATATAATTTCTTAAGTAGCCTATTAACTTAAGGTATATCTTAAGGGTATTAAGCGTTAATAGGAATTTTAATTTTAATATAGCTACTAATTTCTTATTAGCTATAGATAGCTTAAATAAATCTATATGCTACCTTAGTAGCTTAATAGAGGGGTAGCTAATATAAGACTTTATTAACTTAACTAAAATTCCTTTTTCTAGAAATAGGGCGAAAACCTTATAGAGGTACTCTATATATTTATTGAAAGTTTTAGATATAATTATGATATTATTAATGTAGGCCCTAGCAAAGTTATGGTATAGATAGAGTACCCTATTAATTTCCCTTTAGATATAGGCTATAGAGCTCTTATAGCTTATAATAGAAACTTAGAAGATTTCTTAACCTTAATATATAATAATTATTAAATAGTATTTATATTCCGGCTATACGTGCTATTAATAGAAGAATAAAGTGTAATTAATAATTATAATATACTAGTAATTGGATATAGTAGTAATAATGTTACTTTAGAGTAGTAAGGAGTAAGTATTAGATTAAGTAATTTTATTAAGTTTCCTAATATTTATAATAACGCGACCCTTATGCTTATTATTAGGTAGGGTATACTATACTATAAAGACTAGGTAACTGAATAGCGTAGATTTAGAAGTCTACTTAAGTCTACCTTAGTTATATAGCTTATTAAAAGTTTTATTAATAACCTCTCTATCCTTTTAGTTGATGGGGTATGTTTTAGTAGAATTATTAACTTTGTCTTTTTATCTTAGCTTAAGGGGGATTCTTATCTATTAGTTTTAAAGAATATTAACAAAACTAGAGTCCTCTTAAAGCTTAGGGTATATAGAGATAACTTCTACTAGCCTTACTATAGTAGGACTATTAGGGGGGCCGTGTATAGTGATATTATTAGGTAGTAAAGTTTCCTTTATTTTTACTAAAGTAATATCTAATAGAACGGCTTTTATTTTAATAGAAGAACCTATACTTATTGAAGCTAGGTATATAGTGGCTACCTTTAATATCTATTAAGTCTATTTAGCTTAGTGAGTTTTTTTTAGAGGCCTTATTACTAGGTCTATTACCTCTAGGGTAGTAAGATAGTAGTTATTATAGAATATTTCTATAATATACCTAAGACGTGTTTTCCTTATAATAGATATAGAGGTTAAAGACTTATTCTTTATTAGAATAAAGTTAACTAAGGTATCTATAATATAAGTATAGAGTGTAAGCTTTAATTTATTAGGCTTAAAAAGAAGATTATAATCTAAGAACTTTATATAATAATTAACTAGAATTATTATTTACTTTCTTAGCCTTATTAATATATTATTTTTTACCTTAACTACCCTTTAGATTCTAGTATCTTATGGCTTAATCTTAATAAGAATTTATATATTATAACTTGTGATATAGGTATATCTCTTTATTATAATAATATTAATTCCTTTAGGTTTTATAGTATCTATTTTAATTAATATATTAACTTAAAGGTTATTAACTAAGTATATATTAATTATAACCTCTACTAGTATAGGCTCACCGATATTAGATTTTCTAGGTAGTAGAAAAGGTACCCTTATATATTTTATAATAAAGTAATAAGCTTCTTTAATATCTTTAACTATAAATAGATAATCTATCGTCCTAACTTTAGTATAGGGGATATACGTTTTTAGAAAATATTTATTACTTAAGGTAATAGGATAACTAGTATCTAAGTATACCTTCTATAATATACTATTAAATGAGTATTAGATCTTAGCTATAATATAATGCTAATTCTGAAAGCTAACTCTTATTATATATTTAGTATAGTCTATCTAAGATTTAATAATATAAGGGCTAGAGGTAGGTTCTTCTAAGATAATATAATAAGCTTTATAGATAGGAGGTATCTTAAATTTCTTTTATCTTAAGCTATAATATTTATCTTATAGATATTAGTAAAGTTTATTTCTTAAAGTAAATAATTTTTTATATCTTTAATATATCTTATCTACAGGCTTAATAAAGAAATTATAAGTCTTTTCCTCTAGCTTAAACTATTTTTTAAAGGGTTTATTATTATAGTACTTAAAGTCTTAAAGTTCTTTAGATTCTTCAGTAGGGCTATAACTATTAGGTTTATTAATATTTTTATTTTTATAATAGACCCTAGTAGACTGCTACTAGAAATTATTTTAATCTTTATTATTAAAGTTTTAGTAGGGTCTTTTAGAACCTATATAAAGCTTTTTACCCTATAAGGCCTTTAATTAGTATAGTAGTAGTTTAGATAAATTTAACCTACTTACTTATCCTCTAGTTATTTATAGAGGCTGTTATAGAATAGGTAGACTTTTTCTTAGAAAGTATTAGTTTTAGGGTGTATATTATAGTTATTTATTAGCTTAATAGTTTAAATTTTTATAGTTTCTATTACTATAGTTATTAGAGTAGCCTTAGAAGGACTATTATTTATTACTATATTAAAATAGAATTGGAGGCTTAGAAAATCCTACTAGCTAAGTAGCTATATATTAACTAGATAGTCTACCCCTATTAATAATTTTATTAATAATTCTTTACGTTGTTTTATCTTCTTCTAATATAAGTTTATACTAGATATATTATTTAGTATCTAGCTATTCTAAGAACAAGTATACTATAGTACTTATTATAGGCTAAGGAATTATATTTTAGAAGCTTAGAGTAAGGTTATTCTAAGTTATAATTAGTTAAGCATTCCCTAGGTTTACTACTCTAATATAATAAAAGATAGCTTAAGTAAATTCCTTAGAATTAATATTATATAGGGCGTTACTTATTATAAATTTCTTTAAGTATATTAGTTTTATAGCTTTACTAGTATCTTCTTTAAATTATTAGATTAAAAGCTTTATCTATTATTCTAAAGTAATAATCTTTAGAATAATATACTTAAATTTTAATAATTTAGTAGTATACTAGTTTATTACTATACTTTTTAGATAGTTAGAGATAACCTTTAAAACTTATTCTTTATTATACTACCTCTACATCTCCTTAAGCTTATTAATAAAAATGAAGATATCTTAGAAGGTAATATACTTTTCTTTAACTATTAAACTATCTCCGTCTACTCTAGGGTTGAAGAAGCCAATATTGTTAGGATATAAAAATAGAGGGTATCTTAACAGTACTTCGGCTATAGGGAAAAGTATAATAACACTATTATCACCGCTTAGAAGGAGACGGTCATTAGGATTACTATAAAGTAGAGACTATAGTAACCTCTACTACTATTTACTAAAGCTAGTATTATTAAAGTTATTATTAGGGTTTAGCTAACCTTATTAGAGTTACTATATACTAGTACTACTATAATGCTGTTCCTATGCTATACCTATTAAAGAAGTATTTTAAATAATCTCTTTTATTATAATAAAATCTTAGTAAGAGCTGATAGGTAGTATAATTATATCCTTAATATATTACTTAAAGGCTTTAATATTTAAGTGTAATAGGGATAATAATATTTTATTATAAGCCTACTCAACTGGCTAGGCTAATAAGGGTATATAGCCTAGATCTACAAAAGCCTCTTATAATACTATCTTAGTATAGGTCATTCTTTTAGAAGATTCTTCTAGATAGACTCCTTCTAGCTAAGGATATATAATAATAATATCCCTAATAATAAAATAAGTACTTTCTAAGATAATAGTATAATAAGCGTGCTTACTTTTTAGGAAGGTATAGAGCTAATATACTTTAATAATAGTACTATAAGGTAAGTCTTATGTAATAGGTAGCAAAGAAGATAATAAGGAAGCTAGCTTAACTTCTATTACAATAATGATAAGGAAAGACTGATGCTAGGAATAATAGTGAGGTAATTAGAATTCCTAATAGAAAAATGGTGGGAGGTCACTTCCTCCGTGGGGAAGCAACCTTGGTTGAGAAGGTATCTGCCAAGCCTTCCTTTCTTCCGAAGGTAGGTATTAAGGTGAAATATAAGGTCTAAAAGACCTACTTGGCCTGGGAGGCCTAAGAGGTATGTATAGATGTAGAAGTAGTCTCTAGCMCTACTAAATCTTGGTGTTGGAGCCTTGTAAGGCCGTAAGTTGTTAGGAAGCGAAGGTTGTAAGTTGTTAAGCAGCGGAAGCGTTTCTGAGGAAGGGCCGCACTATAGCTTCAGTGCAAACGTAATAGATTCGGTGTAGCAGACGTAATAGACGTAGCGAAGACGATGTAATAGTTGAGGAATTGAAATGATGGGGGTTTGAAGGGCTCTATGGAGGACTGGTGGGGTTCTTCTAGTAGTGCTACTGCCGGGCAGTACGGAGAAGCTGGTGCTAAGAGCTGGTGCTAAGATCTTGCTTCTAGTAGTCGATGGTGCTAGGAGCTCAGAACCTATGCCGTTGCTACCATATTGCAACGTTATGAGGTCTTTGGTAAGGTAATGAATTGATGATGTTTCTACGGTTCATAGGAACCGACCTAAGGTGCCTGCCAAGGCGGTGCCTTAGCAGAAATGCTAGGCACAGAAATGCTAGGCATAAGGCCATATCATGACAATTATAAGTTAGATAATATTAATTAATTATAAAATCTACCTTAACCCTAATATTTATTAATTAAAATATTAATAAAAGGTTTATACTTATCTTAAATATAAATATAATTTTTTAAAGTTGTATTTTTTTATCTAAGAGTAAAATTTAAATAGTTTTTATATTTATAAACTAAACTAATTTACTACTAATTTTAATAATAAAGTTATATATTATAGATATTAACTAAAAGTTAATAAAAATATTATAATTACTAAATATATATTAGTTATAGGTTAAGTTAATAATAATTAAGTTAGCTAAGTCCTTATAAGTAAAAAAAATAAAAGAATAAATAAAAGTATTATTATAATTATAAAATAAGTTATTAATTACTAAGTTAATAAAGACTAGCTTATTATTTAATTTAAATATTATTATTAAAGGATTAATTATTAGATACTTTTTTTATTCCTTTTCTAACTTAAACTTTATAGGTTTTAGCTAGAGGTATAGCTATTAATAAATAATATTATTATATTTTAAGAATAAATTCTTATTTTTATAATAAGAATAAGGGCCTTTTTTCTCTTCTTAGCTAAATTTATTAACTTAATTATTATTATAGCCTTAGCTAAAACTTTAATCTATATTACCTCTTCTTATTATTATAGTAATTTTAGAAAGTTTTTAAGAATTTTATAACCTTACTTCTTTATTACTTATAATACTTAAAATATTAAAGAGTAAAATAACTTTATAGCTAAATAAATTATATAATTAAAAATAAATATTAATAAAAGTATAATAAACCTTATCTAAACTTTTAAGAAATAAATAATAAAGGTAAGATTCTAGTAAATTATAATTATTATATAAATTAATTAAGTTATTTATAACTTTCTAGAATTTTTAAATATACTTAATAATATTTTTAAAGCTTTTTAGTATTATACTATATAATTAATAAACTAAAGTTATAAAAATATTTATTCCTTTAAGCTTAAACTTCTTTATAATAATATCTAAAATCTTTTAGCTATTAGTTTTATTTTTAATTAAATAATAAGCCTTTAAGCTTAAATAATTCTTTATTATAATTATTACCCTAAGTTAATTTGCTAAGATAAATAGTTTAAGGTTATTTATTATAAGCTAGTCTTTAATTTTCTAGGCCTATTTAATATARTTATATTTCCCTTTAARCTCTTTTATTATATARAGRGGGAATAATTCTTTTTAAAAATTATTTATATTATTAGCTATTTTAATCCTCTTAAGTAATAACTAAACTAAATAATAATATTAAAATAAAAATATTTATARATAAAGATAAAAAAAAAGATAAATTAATTTAATAATATTTCTAACTTAAGATAATAAATAGATTTAGGAGCTATTATTTAATAATAAAATTAAAGATATTAATATTATTTATCTTTAAAAGAGTAAACTCGCTAGCTTTAGAGCCTATATTATAAAATAAAAATAAATAAAATAAGAATTAATAATTATTACCTTTAATATCTTTTTTAAAGAGATTTATAATTTTTTTTTTATCTCTTTAGTATTTAGCTTCTTTAATAAGATAAGAAAAGTACTATTATTTAATATAATAATATTTAATAATAAGAGGGTTTAAGTTTTATTAAGGAAGAGTATTAATACCTAATAATAATTATAGATTTTAATAATAGATAAATAATTACTTAAATAAACTTTTATTTAAAAGCTTAATAATCTCTTTATACCTAAAGCTTATACTATCCCTATTTAATAATAAAAGAAAAATAGTATAGTTAGTTACTAAAAAAAAATTTAATTTATTTAAGAATAGTTAATCTAAACTATTTTAATTCTACTTAGTAAGATATTGCTACTAATTAGTAAATAAAAAAAGGTAGTAATTAATCCTTAGCCCCCCTTAACTATTTTACTAAATAATAGCCAACCAAAAATTTTGATAAATATAGATGATGTTTAATAAGTTATAAAGATTTTTTTAAAGATTTTTATAGAGTTTTTAGTACTTATTTAAATAGGAGTAGTCTCAACAGTCTTAATCTTAATAAGAGGTAATTTAAATAGTTTAAGTAAGTATCTAAGTAAGTAATATAGCCTATCTAAATATAAAAAATCTMTATTTACTTATATTAGGAAGTAATATTATATAGATAAAAATATTTAGTAATAGAAAATTTAGATGCTTACTTTATACTAAAAGTAATAGTATAATAAGTAATATTAATCTAAATACTAAGTAGCCTCTAATACTTAAATAATTAAGTACCTCTTATTACTATAGCTATATATTATAGTAAATAGTTAGTAATTATAACTATCTATTAAATTAATTATTTAATTAGTAAGTATACTTAGAATTAAAAGATTAGTAGCTCTATAGGCTATATTAGTACCTAAAGAAAGATAGAATAAATAAATAAGATAGCTAAGATATCTATTTAATTATCTATTTATAATRCCTAYAAATCTAGGCTYATAACCTRTTRAAATAAGGTTGAATCATCCTTAATTAATTAGTTATAGAAGAAGAGTTAGAGCTATAAGAGCTACTATTTAATATCTAGCTACCAAGCTATCGCTGACTAAGCTCAGCCTTACAGCCAGATTTCAACATTAAATAATATATCTTAAGACTTTAATAGGGCCTTTAGAAGCTCTAACTTATATTTAAATTTAAATTAAAATCTAAATTAAGAAGGAAATAAAGATTTTATTAAATAATAATATAAAATAATAAAAGGCTTTTTTAACTATCTCTCTATTAACTTAATAACTAATATTTAAAACTTATCTAATAATAGTAAGAATATATCTAATTTAAATCTAATATCCCTCTTACTAAATACCTCCTTTAATTATTTAATTATTTTAAGATTTAATAATATTAGGTTTTTTAATCTTAATATTAAAAATAATAGCCTAGTAGTTAATAATAAATATATAATATTCTATAATATTTTTATCTTTATAGACTAGTTAAAGGAAATAAAGAAGTAGTTTAATAAAAAGTAAATTTTAAAAGTTATTCTTAGCTATCTTAAGAATAGTATTATAACTTAATATATAATTAAACTCTCTAAGTTCAAGAAGGAAATCCTTAATATAATAAATTTAAATTAATAGATTAAGCTATTAATATATTATTTTAAGGAAGATATTAGAGAAGTAGTTAAATTAATAAATTTAATAAAATATATTATAATTAATACTCTTAATAATATTAACTTATAAGACTATATATAATTAATTTATTAATATATTTATGCTATAGATATAGGTAATACTTAATTAATTATTATATAGAATAACTTAATATTAATATTTAAAAATATTATATCTTAGTTTACTATCTTAATAATAATATATTTATTTCTAGAATAGCTTAATACTAAAAAATAAATTTAGTATAAACTTATTATAAAGAAAGATAGGATAATTTAAAAAGTTATAAATTAAGCTATTTAAAAACTAATTAGTTAATATATAAGTATTTACTTAAAAAGATTTTTAAAGCCTTAATACTCTCCTTTAGTTTTATATTAATATTAGTAGTAATTCTTTTAAGAATACTTTAATAACTATAATAGTAATAATAATTATTAAAATTACTAAGTTAATAAACCTCCTTAGTATAATAATTAGTTAAGAAGAAATCTTTTTTTACCTTTATTATATTAGCCGCTATAAATTATTAATAAAAATAAGTTAAATTTATTAAAACCTTAAAATTTAATTTTAAAGCCTTTTAACTAAAATAACTTTAGACCTTATTAAGGTTTTAGATATTAAAATAATTTTAGTAATTACTTTTAATTTAGGTTTACTAAAGTATATTATAAAAATAAAAGTTTTAATATTAAAGCTTAAAATATAGAGTTATTAAAATTAATTTTAAAAGAACTTAATTTTTAAGAATATTATAACTATTTTACTAATAATAATTAAAATCTTAATGATTATTTTAATTATATTTATATATTTATACTAAGTATTATATAGTATCTCTAATTTTAAGAGGAATAACTTTTTTTAAAAGTACTTCTATAGTATTATTAAGAAAATAATAATATATTATATTCTAGAAAAGTCTACTAAGATTATAAAATTTAATATTATCTATAGTAATAAAGTTACTAATATAAAATTTAAAAATTAGTATTATATTATTAATAGAATTATATTATATTCTTAAGGTCCTATATAAGATATTTATATTAATTATTATAGTTAAAATTAATTAAGTGAAAGATAAATAATATTCCTATCTACCTATATATAGGATTACATATAAAAGTAGTACTAACTTATATATATATTAGGAAGATACTTAGTATTATTTACTAGTATCTCTTATTACTATATATTACTTATCTCACTACTTATCTATCTTCTATGCCTATAACAGTGCCGCTAAAAAGAGAAAAAATGCTATATCCTTATAGCCTATTCCTACGAGGGCGGCCACGGCCGCGGTAAAATACACTAATAGTTATAGTCCTAGTAGCTGGCAGAGTTACTTAAGAAGCTATAGGGAATATAGTAAAAGATATTACTACTTTAGAAACAGTAGAGGATATTACTACTATAATAATAGAAAATATTATAATAATAATATTATAAGCTAAGGCTATTACGCGGTAGTAAGTATAGTAATAATTTTAAAACTTTTTTATAAATTTATATATATTATCTAAGGTATATAGTAGGTATTATATATTATATTTATTTCTATATCTTTTTTATTTTATTAAGTACCTTTTTCTATCCTTATTAAAAAAGCGCTTAATTTTATATAATAAATTTATAAAATTTAAGTTATCTTCTTCTATAAAGCTAGATAATAATAATAGATAATAATATAAATTCTTTTTTATTAGAATAGGCTCTAGTTATATTACTAAAATAATAAAATATATTATTATATTTAATAAAAGCTTAAGATAATAAGCTAGCTTCTTAACTTTCTTTAAAATCTTAAATAATCTTATATATTAGTTAAAGTATTTATAGTATATACTAAATATTTTATATTTATAATATAGATATAGAAATATTAATAATCCCTTACTAAGATATAATATTTTATATATTTTATTATATTAAGTTTTAGTAGTAATATTAATAAAAATTATTATATCTTAAGCCTCTAATTATTTAATAGAATATAAGTAATTTAAGTCTTTTAAATTAATATCTAATTTTATTAATAAGTTAAGGCCCTTTTTAATATAAAAACTATATACTAAGTTATTAAGTAAGGATTTAGTAAAATAAATAATATTATTAAATAAATTTTATAAGTATAAAAGTATTAATACCTAATTATCTTTTTTAGTAGAAAGAAAGAATTTAAGTATTATTTTTATAATCTAGTTAATCCTTTTAAATTAATTATTAATTTAAAGATATTATATTATAGTTATAAGAAGATTAATACCTATCTTACTAAATATTTTATATTAAAATAAGCCTATAAACTTTATATCTCTATTATTAATAATAATATTAGGTATGCCCTAATTATATTTAATAAGATTAAATAGGAAAGAGTTTATTTATTAAATAATACTTTAATCCTTAGTATTTAGGATTAGTAAATTCCTTTTACTAAATTTATAAATTATTATTATTAAAGAATTAAGATTATTATAACTTAGGAGTATAATAATAAAGTTAATAACTATAGTATAAAAAAGGATAAATAATATTATAATTAGATATAATTTATTATATATAAGATATCTTTTTATTTAATTTAGATTATAACTTAGATAATATTTAATATATATATATAAATACTTAAAAAGGTTCTTAATAAATATAAATAATAAAATATAATTATAAGTTTTATAATAACCCTTATAGAAATTATTATTATAAGTAATTTTAAAAACCTTATATTATAATACCTTAGGAATATAAAGGTATTCCTTTCCTTATTTATTAATAAGGTAGATTAGTCTATCTTTTAATTAAAAATAAAACCTTTTTAAAAGGTTTTTTTTATTATTTTTAAGAATATTAAATACCTACTTCTAATATTTATCTCTTATATAGGTTTTAGTTAGATATTATTTAAACTTATTTTTTATCTTAATTAATATATTATAATATATAAAAATTTTTAAGAGGAAGGTATTTTTCTTAGTAAAGCTAAGAAAAGTTATATTATTATATAAGTAATTAAGAATTTTTATTTTTTTAGCTAGTAAGAAGTTTATTTAAAGATATAAAAGTATATTTAAGATAATATTTATTATACCTAACTTATATTAGATAAATAGATTAAAAATAAAAAAATATTAAAAAATATATATTAAATATAAGTTTAATTTATTAGTAGAGAAGATTAAGAGTAAGATTTATCTTAAAATTAATATTACTATTAAATAATTAATAAATATAATTATTAAGGACCTCTTAATAGAGTCTATTATATAGTATATTTTTTTAATAACTTATATAATTTTTACTACTTCTAATTTAGTTAGTTAATAATTTTATTTAATACTATTAATATTTTAATTAAGAAATATTATAAGTTAGATAATATTTTTCTTTATTTCTTCTTTATTTAACCTATAATAAATTATAGCAGCGAAATCTTAGACCTTTAAAATATTAAGATTAATAAAAAGTTATTATTATTAATTAAAGTATATAAGAAAAGTTAATAATTTAAATACCTCTTTAATATTATAAAATACCTATAATTCTTTTTTTATAAGTTTATAATAGAGTCTACTTAAAAGTTTCTTTTAAGATAGGCTTAAGAACTATTTAATAAATAAAATAAATAATAAATTTTAATTAAATATATTAATAACGCGTCCTATAGAACGTATATATAATTTAATAGATTTTATTATAAAAACTATATAAGTATATAAATCTATATAAGACTTATAGGACTCTATATAAGTCTTAAAGATATATATTTCTATATTTATTAATATAAATAGTATAGATTTAAGTATTTATTTTATAAATTAAGTTTTTTAATTTTAGAAAGGTTAAACTTACTATATATAATAAAGTATTATAATATATAATTAACTAATTAAGCCTAGGAAAATCTCTAATTCCTTAAAAATAATTAGGAATTTTAATATAATAATAATAGAGATCTTTTCCTTAATAGTAGATATACTTAAATTATTAATATATTATCTTAATAATATTATAAATAGGTAGCCTAAATATAATTTTATAGAAGCTAAAGAAATATATTTTAATCTAAGTAGTTTAAATAATTTTCTTAAATACTTAATATACTCTTTTAATATTTTATTAAAAATAATAATATTATTTATAAATATCTTTATAAAAATATAGAACGGTCTTAAGAGGATATCTATTTATTATTAAATATATAAAGGAGATCCTTTAAAATTTATAAGAATAATAAATAATTCCTTTTAACTTTTATAATTAATAATAATAAGTTTATATTTATCTTTTAATTTTATTTTAAATTAATAGAAGTATCTTACTATATTTATTATAAAAATATAATAATATTTAGTTATAACTCTAATAATATTTAACTATAAAAGTAATAAATATAAATTATCTTCTATAATTATATTTAAGCTATAAATATTAATTATAATATATCTCTTTCTTCCTTAAGGAGTATTTTATTAAATAATAAAATAAAGCTAACTAAATAGTATAGGTTAGCTTATATAATATAATTTACTTTATTAATATAGTTTATTAAAAGTTTTATTAATTACTTCCTAGTCTCTTTAGTTTAATAGGTAAACTTAAGAAACCTTTAATTTTATATCTAACTTTAAAGTAATTAGTATTTATTATTTTTTTAAAATTTCTATTATTTCTTTTAAATCTATAAAAATATCTTTAAAACCTTTAACTAATTTTATAAGGATATATATAGAATCCTTATTATTATAAATAGTAATATTATTTAGGAGCTTATATTTTATATTTAAATTTATTTATATAAGTTTACTTTTTATATTAGTTTAACTTTTTTACTAGCTATATATTACTAAAGGTTTTATACTAAGTAAAACTATATAATAATTATATTTATTATACTTAATAAATATTCTAAATCTTATATATCTTATAAATTTAATAGGATATAGTATAGTATTCTTAACCTTTATAAAGATTATAAAGATATTAGTTATATATATATATATATTACTATTATAGCTAAGATTTTAATTAGCTTAAAACTTAAATAAAAAATCCCTATTATTAAAAAGAGTTCCTTAGTAAATTATTAATATATTTATAATTAAATTTAAAGTTATTATATATATATAATAAGACTTAATTACCTACTATAGTTATAAGTTATATTTTAAAATAAATGTTATGTAATGGAATAAGTAATGACCTATTTTACAATAGAATGGGCGCTTTGCAGCGATAATAAATGAAATCTATATAGTGGTTAGATATAATAAGAATGATGATGCTACGGTGTGCGCGATGCTCGGTTATCTACTAAGTGGCTGACTAAGCATCCAAGCATCCTGCCAAGCATCATGACAATTGCCCACAAAAAAATGAAAAAAAGCGATGCCCTCATCGCCCATGCGCTAATCCAATTGCGCATGACATCTAACATGCCTCAGCGTATTCCATCAGCCAATAGGAAGCTTCATAGCCCGTGGTTACAACAGGTAGTTGACGGAATGGGTGGTAGAAGGAACAGGTCCAGCAGAATTCTGGGAATGCCAAGGTTTCTTCTCCGGAAGTTAGGATTCTGCGACAGCGATGTTGATAGCCACGATTAAGGAAATGACTTATAGATAGTGGCCTTGGTTGGTCGGATGGGGCAGTGCTAGCGACGAGCGATAGCCGATTAGAAAAATATGAATAGATTGTTGAGCAATGAGGGTGGTTGGTTGAAAAGTCGAAAAGTTGAAAAGCTGCAAGCGAGGCAATATTGGAACAGGGCGATATTGAATCGCAACGAAAATGGTGGCGTCCGACTGCATGGGACTAGGCCGGATGTAGCATAGCTCCTGTCGTGAGCTTATACGTGTGATTGAGCATGGTGGTATACCATGYATCTGGTTCCTCGTCGCGCGAGAAACTCATGTAGATGCCACTAATTTTGGGTGGCCATCCGATGTAGAAAACGCGGATCGTCGGCACCGCTTTTGAAGCTCTATGCTTCAGGGTATGTTCCACCTCTTCCAAGACTTTAACAGATGGTGGAGTAAGGGGCAGCGGGCATGTCGGCTGCGGAAGATGCTGAGGAGGGAGCTTCAGTGGTGTTAAGGCACATGCTTGCGGAGTTAGCGGTGAGGCAGCCGAGGCAGCTAGCGGAGCGGAGGGTGGAGCGGAGGATCGGAATTCGTCTTGTAGTTGATCGAAAAGGGTATTAAGCTTCCGATTAATGAATCCTTCCAAGCTATCGATCTGCTGCTTGGTGAAGCCGGCTATGGTGATGACGACAGGCCTATATAAGGATCGTCGGTGAAGGTGATAGTGAGTTGAAGAAACAGCTTGTCTTTTTAGACTGACCTTTCCAGGTTCTAGAAGCTTCTATCGATTGAATGCCTAATGAAAGGATTCAGAGGCTTTTTCCAAAGCACTGGTGGATGAGCGGATGTAGGANAATAGATGAAATCTATGTGGTGGTTGGATATAATAAGAATGATGATGCTGCGGTGTGCGCGATGCTCGGTTATCTACTAAGTGGCTGACTAAGCATCCAAGCATCCTGCCAAGCATCATGACAATAAAGTATATTAAAATTTATAATTATATATATTTTTTAATTATAACTTCTTAGTTTCTTAAGTTTAAGTAAATATTATATATATTTAATATACTTATTCCTATAAAAATATTTACCTTAAGGTTATTAATAAGATATATTTCTATTAATATTTTTATCTATATTAAGTCTATATTCTTAGTATCTCTAATTATTCTCTTTATATATATATTAATACTTATAAATTTTAATACGGCGGATACTTTATTATTAAATCCTTATATTAATATATATAATAATATATACTTTACTTAAGATTAAAGATTTAARATATTTYTATAAAGRAACTCTCTATCYCYTAATATAATTAGATAGCCTAAATTAAAGTATATATTATATATTTCCTTATTAAAGCTAAAGCTAGCTTAAGTTATAATATATTTAAAACTATAAAAAAAATATTTTATAAGATAGTCTTAAAAAAGCTATATTATAAATTTAATTATTTTAAATAAGATAAGTATAACTTCTAGATTAATAATATTATATAAGATATTATATTATATAATAGTATAATAAGATTTAATACTTTTAAAGATAATATAATTAAATTTAATATCTTCTTTAAATAACTTTAAGGTAAAGGTAACTTTCTTTTATATATTAATTTAATATACTTTAGAATTATCCTTCTTTATAATATTTATTAAAAGCTTAGTTTAATATACTTTAAAAATAAATCTCTTCTAATATTATTCTTTAAAATAAGAGAATAAGATATTTTATAATATAAATATCTTTATATAATATATATACTTATAATAATTTTAAGATAGTTTAAAAGTAGTAATAAAATTTATATTAATATTTTTATATTTAAGCTCTTTATTATATTACTTACTA
The DNA here is from genome assembly GCA_000444155.1 of Cladonia macilenta KoLRI003786. Taxonomy (NCBI): domain Eukaryota; kingdom Fungi; phylum Ascomycota; class Lecanoromycetes; order Lecanorales; family Cladoniaceae; genus Cladonia; species Cladonia macilenta. Next base: position 852,224 of record KE598570.1, read on the forward strand.
AAATTAAAATTCTTAGTATATTTATTCTTATAATAATATTTTTAATCTTATATAGTTTAGCTATTTTCCTTATTCTTATTATTAACTAAAATATAGTAAGCCCTCTAAAGCTATTAAAAAAAGTTATTTTAAAAAAAGAAGTTATTTTTATATTATTTTAAATTAAACTTATTTAATTAAAGTATAGGACCTACTATAATTTATTATTATTATAAAGAAAGAGGAAGCTATATTTATTTTTTTTATAAAGTAAGATATTAGGCTTATTAAAAGTTTTATTAATAATCTAATAAATATTACTAAAAGCTTTAATAGTTTAAGTAATATAGCTAGAATTATTACTAAAATATATAAATAAAATATTAATAGGGAGGAAATTAAGAAAATTATTATTTAGGATAATACTAGTTTCTAAAATTTTAATTTCTAAAATTAAATATCTTTAATATTATTCTTAGATTAGAGTACTAACTATTATTATTATTTTATATAGTTATTAAATTATTACTAGTATTTAGATATATTCTTTAAGCCTTTTATTATTATTAATATTTATAATAATCTATTATTATAAGGAACTAGTTTAGAGTAGAATTTAGATTTAAAARATTAATATTAAATTAGAATTTAATATTTAAGTTATTTTATATAATATCTAGCTAATTATATACTATCTTAAATTTTATAATTTTAATAATATATATAATTACTATAATATACTCTTATAATTCCCTATATTAAAGGGTATTATTTATAATATATTTCTCTTTTAGTAACTAAGTTATCCTAATATTTTTAAAAAACTTAAAATATTTTATTAAAAAAGTTTCTTATTTATTTAGATTTTATTTATAAGTTAAAAATTATTTCTTATTCTTAATAAGTTAAAAGGTATACTATTTTAAAGCTTTATTATAAAGATATAATTATAAGTTCCTATAAATAAACTTTATCCTTTAAGTATATAAGATATCTTTAATTTTATTAATAAAAATAATAATATTTTAAAAAAATATTTCTTTTCTAGTATATTTTATTCTAGGAGTAATATTAAATAATTTATTATTATAAAATAAATTAAAGAATCTAATATTTCTTAAATTAAACTAAGGTATACTAAGATTATTATTTTAAATAGTCTTCTTAAGAAGACCTTAGTTTCTAAGAAATTCTTATAATCTTTATAAGCCTAGTAGAATATAGTTTTCTTATAAAAAATAAAAAATAATATTTAAGATAACTTATTTTAAATTAATATTATTTATTAGAGTTAATTATCTACTCTAATAAAACTTTACTATATTATAAGAAACCTCTTTAATTATTTAAGATTATATTTAAGGAGGTTAAAATAGTTAATTTAAGATATTATTTTTATAAAATACCTTATTTAGAGAGCTACTTATTAGATTACTTATTAAAGGCGTAATAATAAAGAGTTAAATAAAGGTTTTAAATATCTTTAAATCTTTTTATAATATTAGTTTATYTAATAYTTARATTAGATTCTARRYTAYYTAAAAAGCTTTATTATTAATAAAGTTTTTTTTAAATATTATAAAATTTACTTAAATCTTTTTAAAAGGTCCTTATAGGTAGGTACTCTCTAATAAAAAATAAATTATAATAATATTTTAAATAGCTAAGTAAAGTCTATCTAAGACTAAATAAAAATTAAGATTTATAATATTAAAAAATATCTAAATTTAATAAATTTTTATAACTATTTTTATAGAAAGATCTTATAAAGGAGTAAAGGATAAAAAAGCTAGTTTAATAATTTTAAATTATAATAATACACTCTCTACTAAAGTAATATAATAATAATTAAAGTAAAAAATAAATAGATAACTTAATAATAACTTAAAAAAAATTTAAAAGAGAAGATAATAAAATTTAATTTTTAAAAATAAAAAATACCTTCCTTAACTATAGTTAAGAAGGTTATATAATTAAAATATTTTATTCCTTCCTACTTTTTAAAAAGAAATAAATTAGAACTTAGGAATAAGCTAAAAAATAAGACCTTTAATAAAAAGTTAAATAATATAGTAAAATAATTAAGCTTAATATAAATATAAAATATAAATTATTTTTCTCCTCTTTTAGATTATAATATACTATAGTAGGCTAGAATATTATAAAAACTAATATAAAAGTATTTTATAAATAAAGTCTAAAATATCTAAATAGAATATAGGTAGGAGGAAGTATAAATTAATACTAAAAAAATAACTAATAATATAAGTAAGTAATAATAGAGCTTAGATATATTAATTTAGTAACTAATTAACTATTATTATTATTATTATAATTAAAATTAATTAGGTAGAAAATAGATAATATTCCTATCTACCTATATATAGGATTATATATAAAAGTAGTACTAACTTATATATATATTAGGAAGGTACTTAGTATTATTTATTAGTATTTTTTATTATTATATATTACTTATCTCACTACCTATCTGCCTTCTATGCCTATAACATTAATATAAGGTACTCTATTATAATAGTAAATTAAAAGTTTATAAAAATAAACTTTTTATATATTAAAATTAAAATTATAGCTTCTCCTATTATTATTAAAGGCTTAGGAAAAGTTAAATATAAAGTTAATTAGTTTACTTATACTATAATATACCTTCTTAGAAAAACTAATATTAGTAAACCTATTATTAGAGAAATTATAATAGATTTTTATATAATAAAGGATCTTAAAACTAATATTCTCCTTAATATAAATATTATTAGTTTAAAAGAAATTAATATAATTACTTCTAAGAAATACCTTTATATTAGTAGTTATAGTATAAGAATATTAATTAAAATTTAGCTTAAAGATATTAAAGTTTATTATTTAATTAAGGTAAAATAAGATATCTTAATTTATCTTAATTAATAAATTATTATTTTAATTTACTATTATATTACGCTATTAGAGTATAACCTCCTCTTTAAATTAAATAATTTAAAATTAACTTTATATACTTATATTATTAATTTATCTATTAAATTAATTCTTACTAGAAATAATTTTAAGGTATTAATTATAATTAATTAAATAACTTATCTAAGATATATTATTAAAATTCCTTATAATAACTATTATTTAATTAATAATAAGCTAGTATACTTTATTTCTAAGCTACTAAAAAGATTTATTAATAAGGTTAGTATTAATAAATATTAAAAGTTATAATTACTTTTCTAACTACTAATATTCTAATAGTTAAAAGTATAAGTATAAATTCTATTTTAATAATAAAAGATATAGCTTTAATAATAATAAATTCTACTTTAGTAATAATAAATCCTATTAAAACTTTATTATTTAATAGAGTAATAATTTATAGTAAGGACACTACTATTATTATTTTAGTAGAAGTAGTAAATATTTATTTTATATTATAAAAAGATTCTAGTTTTATTAACCTTCTTAAGGATTACTAAATAAAAATTCCCCTTAAACTGAATTAAAAAGAAAAGATTAATAGGTCTATTAAAACCTACCCTCTTAAAGAAAAAAATAAATAGATTATTAATAAAACTTTTAATAAGCTATATAATTAGAGAAGACTTAAATAAATAACTAAATTTATACTTTTTAGCTACTTAATTTTTATAGTTTAATATACCTTAGCTAATAATAAATATAAAGGTAGAGCTATAATAAATATTTATAAACTTAATAAAGTTATTTTATTTAATACCTGTCTCTTTTTTTTATAAAGTAATATAATTATAACTATTTTAAGATATTATTATATTATAGTTATAAACTATACCTTATTCTTCTATTAATAATAAGTATAGCCTTTATATTATTATTAGCTTATAATAATAACCTATAAAGATTAAGAAATATTTTATATTTTAATTATAAGCTATAAAGGTTCTATTACTTATATTTAGAAAAAAATTAATTAAGTATTTTAATCTCTTTATAAATTTACTTATATTTATGTTAATAATATTATTATTACTTTAAAAATATTATTAGAGTATATTAAATATCTATATTATATATTCTAACTATTTATTAAAAAGTAAATATTTATTAAACCTTTTAAATTATATATTAAGTACCCTTCTATTAATCTTTTTAAATAATAAGTTAATTCCTTAAGCCTTTCTACTACTAAAGAGAAGCTTATTATTATATTAAAGTTATAATTTCTTTATATTTTAAATATTTTAAAAACTTATTTAGATTTTATTAGCTACTTATAAAACTATATTCTAAAGTATATTTAAGTTAATTAGTTATTATAAGAATATAAAACTTTACTCTTAAAAAATTCTCTTAATAAAGGAAATATTTGTTATACTTATATATATTATACTATACTAAATCCTATACTAATAGAATAAAAAGCTTTTAATATATTATAGGAGCTACTATCTTAGCCTATATTAATATAAATATTTTAAAAAAGTTTAGTTTTAGAACTTATATCTATTACTTTATTTAAAAAAAAGTTAAATTAATATTATTTCTTAACTATCTTTTAACTTTAACTAAATACTTATACTAGCTAATAAAGCTAGAGGTTATATCTTTAATTAAGATCTTAAAAAAGATCTATTATATAATAGAATCTATTATAATTTATATATCTATAAAAGTTTTTTAGATGAGTTTTTTTATATTATTATAAAATAAATTATAGGATGAAGCTACTCTAGAATAAATTTATTTATATTTATTTAAATTTATTTAAATTTATTTAAACTTATTAAAACCTATTTAAATTTATCTAGAATTAGGTATATTATTTAACTTTATAACTTTTATTAAAAATATATATTTACCTTAGCTATATTTAAGTAATATAAATAATTAAATTTTAAAATATAAATAACTATTTTAATTTTAGTTTATAAATAATTTAATTCTAATTTATAAATAATTTAATTTAAGCCTATAAATAATTTAACTTTAGTATATAAGTAATTAAGATTTAATTTATAAATATTTTAATTTTAATTTTTAAATAATTTAGCTTTAGCTTATAAATAATCTAACTTTAATATATAAATAATTAAGCTTTAGCTTATATATAAGCTAACTTATAACTTAACTTATAAGTAAGTTAGATTATAATTTAGATTATAAATAAGCTAGCTTATAACCTAGCTTATAAATAAGCTAGCTTATAACTTAGTTTATAA